>CM077087.1:50460146-50617234 GCA_039513925.1 Platanthera zijinensis | reverse complement strand
AATAACACTAAAATAATAATAGCCCTCATAAAACATCTACGTCCTATCAAATCGAGCTTGTCCTCAAGCTCGAACAAGGCTTACACTGTTTGATCATCTGGCTCTTTGATTTCTTGCCAGAACAACTCCCGGTATCGTGTCACTGTAACGGAGGATTAAAGATGGTGATGAACGAGCTGACGAGGGTCCCTGGCGGCTGCAGACAGGCGAGGGCGATGGTAGCCTGGGCGGAGAAGGAGTGGTGTTGATCAACAATGCTGTGCTGACTTGGGGACGGTTAGCTGAAGAAATGGATCTAAAGGGGCTGACAGGGAAGGTGGCCGCAAAAGAGGCGGCAATGCCAATGGAGAAAACTATGAGGTGGGGCCTTCAAGAGTTGGTGGCGAAATGACAACCACAATAGAGAGCAGTGGTGCGGTTGTGGCTAGCGTTGGAAGCTATAGAAGGACGACTACAGGGACTGGTGGTGGCAGCGAAGCTAAAATCCTCAGCGGAAGACCAGCTATCAAATTATCAAGTTTGTGGAGGAGCTTGGTAATGGCGTCCCGACGACGTGCTTTGGCCTCTCGAAGGTGTGCGCCCCATGAGATCATTATTTCCTCTATCGAACGAAGTGAAGCATTCTCTGCGACACTAAGCTTGCGGTCCATGATAATTAATTAATTACTTAATTAATCTAAAAATGATTAATCAATTAAAAATTAAAGTCATAAATGATATGCCGCTACACCAGGCAAAAGAAGGAAGGGTGAGCGTTCAACAGAGGGTTGGTCTCGATGCAACTCAAGATGGAAAGTTCTAGTAAGTGGAAAGGGGGGCAACTTCCAAAATAGGCAGCAAAGCCTAATTAAGCAGAAAAATCGCGCTCCAGAATAAAGTCTCGTCTAATCAGGGAGCAATGAGACTTGCGCGTGCGATAGGAAACCGCAGCCACTCCGTGCAATGGAGACGCACAGGAATGCTAGGATGGAGGTTGGCGCGTGCAGGATGGGGATCGTCAGAAGCGTCTATCGGAATGATGGAAATGCATTGGATGGCTGCATGCGAGCGTCGCGTGTGACAGCAGCATCGATCAAGCGTGCAGGAGGAAAACAAAGACAATAAAAGATGAGCTTGTGGTTCCTGCGGGCTTCGACGTTGGAAGGAACGTCAACATGGTTTCAGAACGGAGTTGAAGATGTGGTAAGGTTTCTTCGTCGACTGTTGTGACTGAAGCGGGAGCAGCGACCTCGCTTCAACTGTGGCCGGCGATGAGGGCGGATGGTGTTGTGCTGTCGTGGACCGTGGCAGGGGGAGTCTGCGGAAGAAGAGTAAGGAAGAGTGCCTCTGATGCCAAGTTGTTAAGGGTCTACTCTGAGGTTGCCAAGGAGTGGATGGAGGTGGAGATGATGATGGGGGAGATACTATGGAGCCTAAATTGTGGTTGTCTAAGAGGGGCGTGCTCAAGAGAGAGCTTCCAAGATCTCCTTTAGAATTGGAAAAATACACTTTCTTTATTGACACCAATACAAGACTCAATGAGTCTTTTAAATAGAGTTAAAACCAACTCAAATGGAAATACAAATAATTGACTTGGAATGCAAATAAATAGGAAATCAACAACAGATTTGGAAAGCAAATAAATAGGAAATCAACGACCAACTTGGAATGTGACTAAATAGGGAAAAGACCTAAAAGATAATAACATAATAATAAAGCTCATAACAGAATGTAGCCACGCAATCTGATTAGTGGGCTATCAAGACAACTTGATGTGATGCAAAGGCAAAATGATTTAATCATGTAATTGCTCTAGCACCTGATTAATTAACAAAATCAAAACTCAGACAAAACAACCACAATTGATTACAATTGTTTCTAATCAGGAGACAAGTAATAACTGCATATAACTGAAAGTGCTAAGACATTGAGTGTCCATCGAATAAGGTATACGAGTCCATTGAAAAAAACTTGGCAAATAAATTGAACAAAATATTACTAGAAATAATAAGAGCATCCATACTATGTAAAGGAAATGAAAACTAAATGTAAAGATTCACAAATTAAGGGGCCATCGGCGTAGGAATAGAGATTTGGGAGTTGTTGGTGGTGTGGTGGCCATATAGATTTGTGAAGCTACATGAAGGTGGTTATCCAAGGATGATAAATGGGTGGAGGGACTAGATGAGGTAGTGGAATGATTGTAAGGGTCGGTTGGGGGTTTTGGAGTTGGGGGTGATCGGCTAGGGTTGGGGAAGGGGATGAAGAGGCTTGAAGCGGCTGCTATAGTAGGTAGAAAAGGCTAGGTTGCGGTTGGAGGACTGGATGTGTACTGGAAGAGGGGTGAAAGAGGGAAAGCGAATTAGAGGGAGGGTAAAACAAGGCAGTAGTAGCTTGGGAGGGCTATTGTAAGGAAGTAGAGGGCTTGCTAAGGCTGGATTGAAATTACCGGAGATAGGGAGGTGGTAGTAGGTGGCTGGAGAGAAATTCTAAGCAGTTGGATGATGTTCCATGCAGTATGCATGAGTCAGAGGGACTGCATTAGGAAAAGATGGGATCGGGTGAGGATGGAAGGTGTTTTCATGAGTTTGTCGGAGGCCGGAGATGCAGAGGAAAGTGGGGAAATTGGGATACAATGCACCTCCTGTGGGTCAGCACCCACAACAGCCGAGTGGCCAAACTCTCGATTTTCCTATAGCAAAACATGGTATATAAAGAGGGGGTTAGGTTAATAAAATTTGATTACCCATATCGCGCGATCAACTCTGGTACCTGAACTCTGAAAACAATGCTTCGAAAAATAAAAATAAAAATATGAAAAATCGAGCATGTCGCAATCACGGTCTCTGATAAATCCCCAAATTATGCGTGATCGATCTCCATACCTAAATTTTGTGAACCTGATGTGACGCTCGCATGATAGCTTAAACTGATCTAGGTAGTAGATGCGGAGCAGAGACGAGTACCTGCAGTGGAGGACGAGTTTTGAGCCCGTTCGGGGCTAATTGGAGACTTTCCATATATGGCGTGTCCGGGTCGACGATCGGACTTGGTGGATATGTTCGGATTGATGCCGCGAGTCAAAATCATATGATACTTTGTTATTTTAGGTTTATTTTAGTGTTTTTTGAGTGGTCCCGCCTCCGACCAATCATAGTCGTTGAATGTTGAATGCCCTAGTCTTTGTTTTCTTATAAATTGATGATTAGGGGCTGGTTTTGAAGGTATTGCCGATTTTGGTGAAAGAAATTCCCGGAATTACACGATCCGACTCCGTGGAAGCCTAGGTGATGACTCATACGCTTGTATCTTCTTCCCCAAGGTACCCCCTAACCCTACGCTCCTTCTTTTTCCTCTGAAACCCTCCCGCAGCCCCCTACAACCCCGAAATCAGCCCCCTAGCTGCAGTTCAAAAAATTCATATTTTCATTCACTTCTACGTTGGTTCATGAAATTTACTATTCACTTCATAAAATTTTATTTCCCTCCTATTTCCGCCACCTGCTACCGTCTACCCCTCTGCAGCCGCCGGCCCATCAGCCTCCCCCTCTAAGTTGTCACCCTGCTTCCTCTTCCAGCAAGCCTCCGAACCCCCCCATCCCATACGCCACCTCCAGGCCACTTCCCCTTCCTACCAGCAGTGCCGCCAGCCCTCTTCCCACCCCCTACAACCGGTTTTCCTCCTCCAGCCGCTGGGTTGATTTCCGACCCTCCTTTCTGTGGATCCACTTCCCCACCACCGCCCCCTTGCCAAAACAGTCCCGATCTGGGCTGTCCAGCCCCGATCTGCTATTTCCTCCACTCGTTCATCATTCCCTATCCCGGATTCGACCTCAAAATATCGGATCTACTCTCCCCCGCCAAGATCTACCCACTCGTGGTCGGATCTATCCATTTCCGGTCCGATTTCTTCTTCCTCCGCCAAGGGCAACCACCTCCGTTTTTTCCACGCTGCCGACTCCACCTCAGATCGTCGTACATGCATTTCCGGCTCCAGATTCTTTAGTGTCTTTGTCAGCCCACTATTTGGTGAGATCTCGTTGTATCGTATTATTATTTTCAGCATATTTATATTAGATTAAATCTCATATTTGTTTGGGTATATTGTATTGTGCTGGTTTGTTAGATAAATATTGTGATTTGCAGGGTTCATTCGGCGTGCGCTCTCGCTTTGGCCCTCCACGCTGAGGAAAGCCTAAGCTTGCCTCACTTAAATAAATTACCTTTGTTTTGCTTTGAATTACCTACGTGAGGTATATTATTTATTATTTAATTGTAATTCAACCGTCAGATTTGCATAGCATGTAGGGTTAGGTTGTCGTTTATCCGCCTCCTATAGATGTGTCCTTCGTCAGTAGTATTCCATGCCTACGAGCCAATATCTAAAGAACTCAAGACTCGACGAACCATCAAACAGTGGAGCAACTCTATGGAACCTATACTCGAAATCCTCCTCGCATAGTTGAATCTTGTAGAAGGGTATGATCTCTACGAGCATAGTTGAATCATAATAGTCAATGTCCCAAGCATAGTTGAATCTTGTCGAAGGGTATGACCTCTACGAGCGAGGAACAGAGATGAGGATGATCATCATAAAAGTTTGACTATCTCCATGTACGGACTCTATGGGATCGAGTATAGACAAACTCGGTTTCTGATTGATCATCTAATCCAAAAGTGTCGACCTGATAAATCCCTAAATGATGCATGATCGATCTCCATATCTAAATTTTACGAACCTAACACGGCGCTCACATGATAGCTTAAACCGATTTAAGTAGTGTTCCATGTCTACGAGTCAATAGCTAAAGCACTCAGGAAACAAACCATCAAACAATGGGATAACCTACGAAGCACGGATACTTAAAAATGCTCTATGTATCAGCTCAAATGCGTATCGGATACGGGAAACGCTCGGAAATCCGCGGAAACGTGTTTCCGAAACTCTAGAAAACACATTTTAAAATTAAAAAAAATTAAGTCAAAATTGTGTATCCCGCAAGGGGGATATGCGATTCCCGCGCGGTAAAGTTGCACCCTTATCTATTTCATTTAATGACCGTCAATTTTAGGTTTACGCAATTCACAAGCTGCCGCGCTGCTCCACGCTTCTCCAGATCTCGCTCCAGATCCTGCTCCCTACTCTTGATCCCACTCCCAGCTTTCGATCCCGCCCTGCTAGAAAGCTCTTCTTCCTCTTCTTATTCTTCTTCTTCCTCCTCCTCCTCCACCTCTTCTTCTTACTCCTCTTTTTCTTCGTCTTCTTCTTCTTTTTCTTCTTCTACTTCTTCTTCTTCTTTTTCCTTTTCTTCCTCTTCTTATTCCTCCTCTTCTTCTTCCACCTATTGTTCTTCCTCTTCTTATTCTTCCACCTATTGTTCTTCCTCTTCTGTTATTCTTTTTCCTCTTCTTTTTGTTATTAGTGCAAAAAATTGCTATTCTTTCTTCCTATAGGAAGTTATGCGCCTATGACTGATTTATATGTTTTTTGTAACGTTTGTGGTCCAATTTCTTTGTGATTTGTGATAAATTCAGCAAAAGCAAAACATTTCATGTATAACTCTGAGATCATTTTGTGATGTTTTTATCAATATTTATTAGTCTTAATAATCTGTCTGGTTGTCTGTATTTTTCTTTTGATGTGATTATTGTTAGATAATGAAAATGATAAAATCTTTGTTATTGACTGCTAAGTGAATAATAGATACAATTGTATGTGTGCCAGTCTTCTTGTATTGGTACTACACAAATGTATTGGTAATCTATATTCATTTTTACATTACAATTCAAGATATGTACAATTAGTTTGTTTGTTGTCATATTTTTATATTCATTAATATTTATATTTAAATAATAATAATAATAATTAAAAATGATTATTGTATCCTCATTTTTAAAAAAAATCACGTTTTTCGTATCCGTTTCGTATCGTATCTCGTATCTGGTTTCCATCTCCGTGCTACATAGGGGATAACTTTACGAAACCTATACTCGAAATCCTCCTCGCATAGTTGAATCTTGTCGAAGGGTATGATCTCTACGAGCATAGTTGAATCATAATAGTCATTGTCCCTAGTATAGTTGAATCCCGTCGAAGGGTAGGATCTCTACGAGCGAGGAACTATAGATGAGGATAATAATCTTAATAGTACGACTATCTCCTTGTACGGACTCTATGGGAACGAGTATAGACGAACTAAAAATACACAAATAGAGGAGAGGGATGGAGACGATAACTAGCCATAAATGACGCTATAAACTTTATTATTATGTATCAAAATAAATCTTGAATCTAGGCTCAGATACCAAACTGACGTGTGGCGAATCTATAGGTATCTGACACAATGCCCTAACCATATATGAAAGCGAGCGATCACAAACAAATGAAATGGAACCACAGAAGATGCGAAAAATTTCATGCACGCTCAATCCAATGAACAATATGCATACGACAAAAATCCCAACCAAAATGTGAATGCAACACTTTCTTATGCAATTATTTTTGACGGATAATAATTAAATAACATTAATTTTAAAAACTTGCATAGTGGAATTGATCACAAATATTACAAATTAAGTAAACAGATAACAATTATAAATTATTGAAAGTGCACAAAATTATATCACAAGGCGAACAGGAAGTGTGCATTCAGTAAAAGAAAAGTAGTCAAACATAATCAGAGTAAGGTATTACTCTAAATAATAAGGCACATCCGTAAAAGTGTAAGGAAATAAAAACTAAAAATAAAAGCTCACCAAGTAATCGACACCAATAGTGGAGAAAGAGGTAGGTGGGCATGGTGCAGTCATAGGAACATTGCAGAGGAAATGAATTGTCTGGACCTGGCGATTGTACGATGGGTGGAAGAAAGGGTGGGAGATTGCAAGTTTGCAGTCGACTATATTGAGAGTGTCTGAGCGTCTGGAAGGTGCCAGCAGGAGGAACTCCAAGGGAGAAAAGGGTAGTTGTGGCTGGATGTTGCCCTATAAGGTTCTCAGCAAATTGCAAGGTGGGAGATAAGGAATCAGCGGTTCGACGGTCTTGGTCGGGCTATGGAGGTGTTATTAGGGTGAAGGAAGGGAGTGACTGAACGATATGTAGTGGGAACATGAGTGGAAATTGTCCTAGAGGGTGCAAGGAGGATCGGCGGTGGTAAGAGGTGAGTTGTGCCCTTAAGAGGTGAGTTGTGGCCTTGTGGGTAACCGGTAAAAGCTATAGAGGGTTAAGGGAGGACCGTCGGTGGTAGAGGAGGGATGTGGGTGGCATGTAGAGAGAGCATGGAGGACAATCCGTGGCATATGGAGGCGAAGGGGCCGTTGGCACACCAAGAGGATGGAACCAGCAACGCCGGCACAACGCGGGTTCGTCAGCATCGCACCGAGCAGAGACTGGTGGCATCTTCTATAGTTGCAACTCTTGATCCCACCTAAATCTAAAATAAGAGGTTAATCAGATGGCCCAATTGTCCGATCAATTCATTTAACCCCACTCTCCAAATAGCACTCAAAAATACAAAAAGTAGGAAAAAACACATTGATCGTGATGGTGGTCTCCAATCGTAGATGTGATGATCCAAAAAGTGTCAATGTCCTTAATTGATCAAGTGTGATCTATATCCCCATCACATAGATCTTTAAAACATGTTGTATACCAATAATTATTTCAAAAATGTGTGGAGTATTTTATATATTTTTAATGAGCACTTCAGGTAAATACCGGAAGTAAAATTACAGTGCAAAAGATGATTTGCTGCCCCAAAGACAAAGTGGAACCTAAGGCATTGATTTAACTAAATGAAGCAAGACTTTGAGAATAGCACAACACTACTAAAGGCGTAAATGGAAGGCACTCAATGCATAACAGAAGTACACGCAACAATTGATGTAGACTAGGTTTAGAGTTTTCAAAATTAAATATTTTTAATCAAAACATATTTTATTTGTCTCAAAATAAGATTAGGGTTCTAAAAAATAATTTGATTTGTTTAGTTTGAAGAGGGGCCGAGCGAGCCAATTCGAAGTTTTTTTTGCTTATACTATTCTTATCAATAGAATTTCACCAAGATCGAGAATTTTCTTTGAGTACGATCCCCCTGAACGTTTTATGACTTGAATCGAAACGAAAAATCGACCCCCCACAAGAAAACACAATCAACAATTTATGAATAACGGAAACAATAGCAATTTGAACGCTCGGGGCAAGCACTTAAATTATTTAAATGTGTGCATAAATCTAAAACAACACAAGAGAGAAAGAGAGCGATGAAGTTTCCACCGAGGACCAATCCTATTCCCAAATCTAACTGCAGGTGGAACCACTG
The DNA here is from genome assembly GCA_039513925.1 of Platanthera zijinensis. Taxonomy (NCBI): domain Eukaryota; kingdom Viridiplantae; phylum Streptophyta; class Magnoliopsida; order Asparagales; family Orchidaceae; genus Platanthera; species Platanthera zijinensis. Next base: position 50,608,934 of record CM077087.1, on the reverse strand, counting down.
GATCGGCCCTTTAATGGAAGGTTTACTGGAGTCGACAACAAGGGCTCTCGGAGAGGGATCAAGGGGCCGGCGGGAGTGACCGTGAGGGAGACGGCCACTGTAATTTGTAGCGGCCGAAACGGACGATGGATGAAACGCTGGAGTTGGATTGTGGGATCCCGACGTCCGAACGTAAAGGGGCGTCAGCGGCCGCGGAAAAGGCCGCCGGTCGCTAACGGCTGCTGGTGCTGAGGCGGGGTTGTCGACGTTGAATCCGAAGTCCTGTAGCGTCCTGGCGTGGAAAATGCACCGGCGGGCAAGAACAAGAAATAGGTCTTGTTCCTGCTTTGTCTGGTCTTTGGCTCCTTCCTTCAACGGGATGTTCTTAAACAAGATTGCAATTTGTTTTTGTTTTTTTCCAAAAGAGGAGAACCCGTCAAATAAGATTTCCAACTTCAATAGTTTTCCAAGTAGAGGGGACCAGCCAAATATTAATTTCTAAAAGTTGTCGCATGATTTTCTGTTACGCCCCCGGACGAGGCTCGTTGTTTGGACAACATTACAAGCGGCGGCGGCACGGACGTGGCGTTATTGGGGCTGAACCAATGGGTTCAGCCCCCTCTTCTTAAATATATGGCTCGGGGGGGCTGAACCACGCCGGGTTCAGCCCCATTGGGCCGGCCGGCCGGTCTTGGGTCCGGGGGTATAAATATCCGGACCCCTCTCTTTGGATGGCATGCAAGAATATATTCAGGTACTTCCTCTTCTCTCAACCCTAACCCTAATCTCTTTCTCTAGCTTCCTCTACATCTTCTCTTAGTTTCTCTCCTAGTTAGGGCTTAACAATTGGTATCAGAGGAGTCGATTCTCGCGGCAATGGTGAATACTCGCAATCAAGAGGAATCCTCGCGGATTGAAACCCTAGAGGAGAATGTTGTTGGCCTCACCGATTCCATGGCAGCGTTGGAAGTGCGTCTGGAGACCCGTTTGGAGGAGTTGAAGACCCTACTGAAGGGGAAAGGCCCGGCCAACGAAGATTCGGCCGGATCGGGAGCCGATCCAGCCGGCTCCGTCTCTGCGCGGGCTGCGGAAGGCGTCGGGGGCGTGCGGCCTGCGGGAGGGGCTCCGGCCGGCGCGGCGTGGCACGGAGGGGTCGGCGGCACGGGATCGGCGGGATACGGGGCTCCTGCGGCTTCGGGAGCGGGTTACGGGGGTCCGACGGGGCTGTTTCCGCCCGGATTCACTGCAGCAGGCTTCGGAGGACTGGGATCGGCCCCGGAAGAGTGGCGTCGAGGCGGGGAGGAGCTTTTGGGGCTCCGGCGGCCACCCGACATGGTGGGACAGCAAAGGGGGGCTCCTTCCTCCTCCACGCGGGTTTGGGCCACCAGGAGGGGTCGGATTTGGCCCAGGGTGGGGCGGCCAGCCGCAGCACCCGCAGCCTCCGCCTTGGGGAGCGGGACAGCCGCACGGGTACGGGGGTTTTGAGCATGGGGAACAGGCAAGGAGGGACGGAGGTCCAGGAGCACAACGGTTGACCCCCGGGTTAACGCGTATGTACTTTCCAGAGTTCGAGGGCGGCGACGCCCTGGAATGGATTCACAAGGCCGAATTATTCTTCCAGTACCAGGAGGTGCCTGAAGGCCAGTGGGTGCAGCTAGCGTCCTTCCATCTGAAGGATGATGCCTTCCAATGGACACAGTGGTTCTTGCGGGGACGGGAGTACGTGCCTTGGGGGGAGTTCGTGGATGGATTTACGGCCCGGTTTGGGCCACTGGAGTATGAGAACTTTGAGGCACTCCTTCAGAAGCTTCGTCAGAAGGGGTCGGTTATGGAGTATCGGACCGAGTTCGAGAAGTTGGCGAATCGGGTTCAGTGGCCAGAGAGGACGCTTTACAGCTGTTTTATATCCGGTCTTAAGGAGCATATTCGGGATGAGGTTCAGGCACTCATGCCCCGTTCCTTGAACCATGCCATTACGTTGGCACGTATTCAGGAGGAGAGGTTCAACAGGCAACGGGCACGTAACACGAGTAGACCAGCTTTGGGCCCGACGATGGCAGCACGACGGGAGCCCCCCACGGGTACCAAGCCAACGGTGACTCGGTTGTCTTGGAGCGAGTTGGCGGCTCGGAAGGAGAAGGGTTTATGCTTTAATTGTGATGAGAAGTTCGTCCCCGGTCACAAGTGCCAGAAGGTCCAGGTTTTCATGTTGCAGCAGGAGGAGCAGCTCGAGGAGGACGTATTACCAGAGGAGGAGGTGGAGTTTGGGGGAGACCTAGACCTGACGGAGTTGGGCGTTTCCCTACATGCCATGGAGGGATGCAGTCCCCCCCCCCCCCCCCGCTTACGATGCGGTTGGTTGGACGGGTTCGGCGTGAGAGGGTGACGATTTTGGTCGACAGTGGGAGCACCCACAACTTTATTCATCCTGATGTAGCAAGGAAGGTGGGGCAACAGATCGACACGGGTGCAGCCTTTCAGGTCATGGTTGCAGACGGCAGCAAGTTACAGTGCCAAGGGATGTTGAAGGCGGTAGAGCTTCGGATGCAGGAATATGTGGGGTGCACGGACGTCTACCTCTTACCGATCCGAGGCTCAGACATGGTTTTGGGAGTGCAGTGGTTACAGCAGCTGAGGCGGGTTACTTTTGATTGGGATCAGATGACGATGGAATTCATGCAAGGCGGACGACAGTTCTGTTTGAAGGGGCTCAGATCGTCTCCCGTTAAGGAGATTTCCCTTCGCAGTTTGCAGCAGCTGGAGGAGTCTAGTAGCTTGATGGCAATCCTGCTGGGGGTGCGGTCGGACGAGGAGGGATTAACACAGGTGCCAGATCAGTTGCGGCCGCTTGTAGAGGAGTATGATGACATCTTCCAGGAGCCGAGTACCCTTCCACCGTCACGTTTCCGTGATCATCAGATTGTGTTACAGACTGGGGCGGAACCGCCCAACATCCGCCCGTACAGGTATCCCTACATCCAGAAGGCCGAGATTGAACGCAGTGTGAAGGAAATGCTTGATGCAGGTATCATACGGCCTAGTACCAGTTCTTTTTCCGCACCGATTATTTTGGTTAAGAAGAAAGACGGATCATGGCGTTTTTGCGTGGACTACCGGGCCTTGAACAGTGTAACTGTGAAGGACAAGTTTCCGATTCCCGTGATCGAGGAGCTCTTGGATGAGTTGCATGGGGCGACCCTGTTCACCAAGCTGGATCTGCGGTCCGGCTACTATCAGATCCTGATGAAAGAGGAGGATGTGCATAAGACTGCCTTCAGAACTCATGACGGTCACTATGAGTTCTTAGTGATGGCCAATGGATTGACTGGGGGGCCGTCTACCTTTCAGGCCAATATGAATGAGATTTTCCGTTCCTTCCTGCGACGCTTCGTCCTGATTTTTTTCGACGACATCCTGATTTACAGTGCTACTTGGGAGGATCATCTACTTCATGTGGCTCAGGTCTTCTCTACTCTTCGGCAACACCAGTTATATGCTAAGCGGTCTAAGTGTTCTTTCGGACAACCTGAGGTGGAATATTTGGGGCATCTAGTTTCTGTTGAAGGGGTGAAGGCAGACCCACGGAAGATCGAGAATATGTTGTCGTGGCCCCGACCGTTGACCATTCGGGCACTGCGGGGGTTCTTAGGCCTCACTGGATACTACCGACGCTTTGTACGGGACTACGGGAAGATTGCTAGGCCACTTACACAGCTGCTACAGAAGGATGCTTTTGAGTGGCACGCTGAGGCCGAGACCGCCTTCCAGGCGCTCAAGCGAGCTATGACGACGACTCCAGTGTTGGCACTCCCGGACTTTACCAAACGGTTCGTGGTCGAGACAGATGCTTCTGGCGTGGGTGTGGGGGCGGTTTTGATGCAGGAGGGGCGGCCGATCGCCTTTTACAGTAAGGCTTTGGCTCCCCGGACTCTGGGTCTCTCAGTGTATGAAAAGGAGATGCTGGCGGTGATTCATGCGGTGGCTCTCTGGCGGCCCTACCTACTTGGGCGTCATTTTACGATCCGGACCGATCACCAGAGTTTGAAGCATTTCTTGGAGCAAAGGATCTCTTCCCCCCTGCAACAAAAGTGGGTCACCAAGCTGTTGGGCTATGATTATGCGATCGAATATCGACCGGGGAAGGATAATCGGGTGGCTGACGCCCTCTCTCGCTTACCCGAAGGGGGTTTGGCACACATTTCCGGGCCGCAGTTGGAATCGATGGATGAAATTCAAGACGCGGTGCAGCGCGACCCCGAGTTACGGGCTATTGTGGAGGACTTGCAGCAAGGTCATGCGACAGCTCCAGGCTACCATTTACAGAATGACCGACTCTTCTATCACGGGCGGGTGGTCATTCCTGCTCATTCTGCTTGGCGCACGGTGATGATGCATGAGTTTCACTCGTCACCGACAGGCGGCCACGCCGGCGTTCTTCGCACCCTTCAGCGGGCTCGGGCCAACGTGTTTTGGAAGGGCATGCGCCGCGACATTCAGGAGTTCGTACAAACGTGTGAGGTGTGCCAACGACAAAAATATGAGACTACTTCTCCGGCCGGCCTCCTCACTCCCTTGGAGATTCCACATCAGATCTGGGACACGGTTTCTATGGACTTCATCGATGGGCTACCTAAGTCGCAGGGGAAAACAGTGATCTTGGTAGTGGTGGACAAGTTGTCCAAGTATGGGCACTTCCTTGCTCTGAGCCATCCCTACACCGCGGAGTCTGTTGCGACCTTATTTGTGCGGGAGGTTGTTCGTTTGCATGGTGTTCCCCGCGCGATCATTTCCGACCGTGATCCGACCTTCGTAGGCCGATTTTGGACAGAGCTATTCCGCTTGCAGGGGACTTCCTTACGTTTCAGCACGGCTCATCATCCCCAGACTGACGGCCAGACCGAGGTCTTAAATCGGGGCGTCGAGACTTACCTTCGCTGTTTTGTCATGGATGAGCCGCGGACCTGGACTAGTTGGCTACATTGGGCGGAGTACTGTTTCAACACTTCTTATCACTCGGCCAGTAAACTCACGCCGTTTGAGGTCGTCTATGGGCGTCCACCTCCTACCTTGAGCAGTTATGAGCCCGGGAGTACGGCCGTGGCAGCAGTTGATCGGGCGCTCCGTGATCGTGATCGGACTCTCACCACCCTACGGGAGAACCTTCGAGCAGCACAGGATCGTATGAAGATTCAGGCCGATCGTCATCGTACCGAGCGGGAGTTTCAGGTGGGGGATGAAGTTTTCCTCAAACTTCGTCCTTCTCGCCAGTTGTCGGTGGCCCAGCGGACAAATCAGAAACTGGCACCCCGCTACTATGGACCATTTCGGATCACGCGGCGTGTCGGGCCGGTGGCGTATACCTTAGCCTTACCGGCGAGCTCCCGTATTCATCCTACCTTTCATGTCTCCTTGCTGAAGCGGAAGTTGGGGTCTGCTGTTCCGGTCTTCCCCGTGTTGCCCGAGGCTACTAGTGGTGGCGAGCTTCGCCCGCTTCCGGAGGATGTTCTGTTGGTTAAGTGGAAACGCCGTGGCACGGCGTACTGTCCAGAGCTATTGGTTAAGTGGAAGGATCTCTCGGCAGAGCACAATACTTGGGTCGATTTACTGGAGTTCCAGGAGCTTTACCCGGACTATCACCTTGGGGACAAGTTGACTTTTGATGGGGCAGGGAATGTTACGCCCCCGGACGAGGCTCGGTTGTTTGGACAACATTACAAGCGGCGGCGGCACGGACGTGGCGTTATTGGGGCTGAACCAATGGGTTCAGCCCCCTCTTCTTAAATATATGGCTCGGGGGGGGCTGAACCACGCCGGGTTCAGCCCCATTGGGCCGGCCGGCCCCTTGGCCGGCCGGTCTTGGGTCCGGGGGTATAAATATCCGGACCCCTCTCTTTGGATGGCATGCAAGAATATATTCAGGTACTTCCTCTTCTCTCAACCCTAACCCTAATCTCTTTCTCTAGCTTCCTCTACATCTTCTCTTAGTTTCTCTCCTAGTTAGGGCTTAACAATTTCTTTATAACACAACTTACATATTTCTTGCCATACATTCTTTACAACTACCTATTGCATATTCTGGTTTTTGAATTTTAAATTTATGCGTTTTAAACAATTTAAAGCTTGCCCGTTATGTCGTAACTACCAAAACTACCGGACCTTTTTTTTCAGGGTCTCATCGGCCGGTCAAACCAACGAGCCAAACAATTTTTAAATAAAAGGTGCCCAAAAAAAGAAAATACATGACAATATATAAATGCATAGTAAATAAAACTTCACGACGGATGATGACGTCACGAAAATTTGAAAGCGACGGAGGATGCATCAACAATGTTGTTGAGCCAACAAAGGGCATAAAATAAACCTTTAGCAGACAAAAGCGAAAGAAGAGTGTAAAAACAGAAGTATGGCAACTAAAGTAAAAAAATGTACCCAGCTGAAATATGGCATTATAATAGAAAAGTTATCTGCAAAAATCATTTAGAGAGTATTTTTTATTACTTTTACTTCTGAACTTACTGTCATAGTGTTGATACGAAGTAGAAAGTTAATTGCACAAAGAATCAAAAAGGGAAACATTTCCAAGTAGTGCCATCGAACAACTTCAAACTTAATCTTTAGTATTATTGTATGTATTTAAAGTCCTGTCAATTCAAAAGCCAAGCCATAAATAATAACATTCAGTAAGGTGAAAAAAACCATCACACAAACATAGTCGAAAATGAAGATTATAATCCGCCCAATTCAAATCCCTACCTCGGTACCCCTGGCTCACTAACCATGTCAGAGCTAATGCCATGAAATTTTGTGTTTGCTACAGCTCTGCCAGGATTAATGAGGGTCTGAAATGTACTGTTCTTACCCCCAAGAAGATCTCGAATTGCAATCTCGATTATCCTTTCCCATTCTCTACTGAATCCAGTAGTTTCAGTATCAAATACTAAGACAGTAGCAGGGCGGTCATATAGTTTCTCCTCTGAAATATTTTGTATACTGTAAGGCTTAGCTGGCCTGTATTTATGAAAAGCAGGCTTCTTTTCAACATTAATCATTTTTTTAAATGTTCCATCAGGAACCTTTCGATTAACATCACAAGCCTCACTGTTGTACCATTTTTGATTCCTTCCTACTATCTCTGTTGTTGAAGGGCGTAGATAGCACATTCTAGGATCAAACTGTTTTCCTGGAAGGAAAGCAGCGTGATAATTGAGAATTCTGAAACTACAGCTGCTCCCCACATAACTCCTTATATGATGAAAGTTTCCCGACCAAATGGGAGGAAAAGACATTGTGATAGCAGAACCAAATCAACAGTACAATCCTTCTAAAGAAAAGTGGACAAAGACAATTTACAGCTTCCAGAGAAAGATTTCAGCAGTGGTTAACTCAAAATGGCCCTAGAAAAGAAATAAAAGTTGATCAGGTGTAAATTTAGTTTATTTTCAAATGAAGTGAATAATAATATTAAAATTATAAATAGCGGATGTTGAGGATATGTCAGATTAGGTTTAATATGTCAGATGTAGGACATATAATAGACATTTTAAAATATCAAATTTTCATATCGATTAAAACAAATTTATATATATGATAAGCAAGAGCGGATCTAAGGGGCCCGGATGGGGCCCAGGACCCTCCTAAAGAAACTAAAAATTATTACTGATCAGGTAATTTCCTTTTTTTCTGATAAGGTAATTTCCTTTTTCGGATCAGGTAATTTCATTTTTCTGATCAGGTAATCTCACCTAGGGTGGTTCGCTTGTGTTTCCTATCGGCGCAGCAATAGATTGAACCACTCAGTTTGATTCCCTTTAAGTTCTTATCATGTAGTCTTTGGCATGAATCGTCGCACTGATTCACGAACCACCTAAGCCAATTAACATCGTCTTTCAACCGGCAAGGCAATAAAGTGGATTGTTGAGATCAGTACGCACGGGTTCCCTATCGGCAATAAATCTTATCCCCTAGTATGATTCCCTTTGGAGGGCTACCCAAAGAATCTTCAAGTGAACTGTCATGCTGATAGAATATACTGCCAAGCCGATTCCTTCCGGTACCCTTATCAGCAGGCCGATAGATCATATTGATAGTATGATAGGTCACGAAGCAGTGTATTGCAGGTACTCTTACCATTCTACCTGAATCACATGGAAAACTACAAATCTCATTAAACACACTAGTGTTTGTTATTGAAATATCATAACAGAGGTTGGCCAATGGCCATGTGTCTCAACAGTTGATAACAAGAAAATCCTACATGAAGTGAAGATAAAGCTTTAAGAAAAAAGATGAATTGAACAACAATCAACAGAGCCAGCTGCAACACTTCAGCACAAAGCATAGGCAAGAATGTGAGCACCCTCAAAACCCTAGGAATGATTTTAGATCAAATAAGGAACAAGTTACGTCATAGAACAAAACAGTGATACAATCTCACAGAGCGATAGATAAAAATAATGTTGTTAAATGCTCACCAAATATCAGCCAACACACACAAATATATATATATATATATATATATATATATATATATATATATATATATATATATATAATTTCTAGATGACTTCGAGTCACCTCGAACCGATTAAGGTCGGCTTGAAATTAAGACTTGAGTTGAGTTTTGGCTCATGGCTTACGTCGTCTGGGTTTGATCCGCGCTAAAACTCGAGTCAATTTTTGACTAATCTTCTATCTTTGAGCCATTGTAACATCCCAAATGCTCACCAAATAACATCCAAAATTTTTGGCTCTGTGCCCCGTTTAAACATCTACATCTTTATGGAGTAAAACCCACCTCTAGCCATAGAACTCATGGATCTGCATAGATCACTGTATATTACACCCAAAAGATCATTTACCCTTTTAGTATGACTAGTGAAAGGGGATTTAGACATTTTTTAACAACCAATATTAAAATTTCTCATATGATTCATAATCAAATGAGTGCAATAGTCCATCTTTATGGAGTTTGAAAATGCATTTCTCATTTATATGGCCCAAAACGATGTTAAAGGTACGTAACATTAGAGTCATTTGTTTTTAATCTGTTTGTATCTGTTAGAGAATATTAGGAAAGATGATGTATAGGCCCATTAATATGACCCATTTAGGATTCTGGTTTAGTCCCACATTGTTTTTATAGTTGTCTTTTTCTCTGTTCTCTCCTATATATATGTACTCATACTTGTATTTTTGTATTCAACAAGGATATACAAGGTTTGAACCATTCTTCTACATGGTATCAGAGGCACCGATCTTCATTTGAGTGGATACTTCTTTTCTGACCGCTGCTATCTGCCCTCCTCTGAGAGGGTATGCTTTGTGTGATCGTTGTTATCCGCTCTGTCAACTTTATCCGCAAGGTTTCGCGGTTTCCTCTAGCCTACCCGCTTCTGCTAGTCTCTCTCGTGGCTTCCACTTCTCCATACTCTGCTTCACTCTTTCATAGCCTTCTCTCTGAGAAGGGGACCCCACCCTCGTGCTTCTGTCCGCCCGGCTATCCGCTCGGCCTTCTTCTCCTCGTGCTTCCCGCTAGTGATCTTCTAACCGGTGCAGGTTGTTTAGCTGATGCGGTCTCCCCATGGTAGTCGTTGCGCTCTTGCGGGTTGTGGTTTGTCCACCTAACCGATGTGCTTCTGTTCGCCTCGCCGCTGGCTCATCTAATCGCTACAAGCGCTGCTAGCCGCTCCTTGATCTTGCTTGTCGCTGCTTCTGTCTACTCGGCTTCTCTCGTATTATCGGCATCTTCTCGCTGCTTGCGGTCTCTCTGTCTAGCCGCTGAGTCTCGGCCCGTTGTGCTTCTAACCGCAACTCTACTTAGTCGCTGGTCTTCTCTCTTAACCGTTACGGGTTGCCTCCTTAACCGTTGTGGGTTGCCTCCTTAACCGCTGCGGGTTGCCTCCTTAACCGCTGCGAGTTGCCTTCTTTACCGTTGTGGGTTGTTTCTATCTGCTGCGGGCCCCCCTTCCTCCCGCTGGCGTGGTCTCGTCTTGTCGTTGCGGTCTCTTCTTTAGTCGCCTCTCTTGTCGCTGGTGTATTGTCGTCGTGACCGCTGCGGGTTCTTTTTTACCCGCTCGTGTGCTAAGTCACTATGACCGTTGCGAGCTAGGTCTCTTAGTCGCGACGGGATCCCTCTAACCGTTGCAGCCCACTCTAACCGCTGCGGACTCATACCTTCCGAGGATTCTAATTCCACGTCCGCTCTGCTTGCTCGTGTTGCGGCTCCGGTTCCCGAGCTTCGCGATGAATTCTGGACTACTACTATCTCCCTGAGTTGGAAGCGGAATTTCGTGGAATGGGTGCACTCAGTTCGTCGAGTACTGCAGAAGAAAGGACTTCTTCATCACTTGACTCGAGTCACTCCTACCGCCCCCACCGATGAGTGGCTACAGGATGATGGTCGGGTCCAGTCATGGCTGCTCAACTCCATATACACCTAGCCCTATAAGATGATTATGTATCATGACACGGCGAAGGCCATGTGGGAGGAGCATCATTCTTTTTACTATGGGCAGAATAGTCTTCAACACTTGTTCGACATCATCTCGGATCTTCAAAAACTTGATCCAAGGGCTCCCAGTGATATGATCTCCTTTGTTGTTAAAGTCAAGACCCTGATCGAGGCCTGAATCCAGCATCAGCATCTACTATAGATCTGACCACTCAATGGGCCCAGAAAGAAGTCGTCGAGATTGCGATGATGATGTCCCGAGTTCCTTCTCACTTGCACAGTGTTCGGGCTCAGATTCTCTCGTCTACTACCGCTCCATCTCTGTCAGATGTGTGTTCTATGCTTCTGAAGGTCACACCGCCCTAGGATGCTCCTGTTACTCTCTCCCCAGCTCTTCTACAGCAATCTACACCTACTTTGTCACCCCGGGGCTCCTCAGCCCGTGGGGGACGCAACACGTCTAGGAGACGTGGCCGGTCTGGCAGATCTCCGTTTAATTGCATGTATTGCGGTCGGGATGGTCATCTTGAGGCCACCTGCTATCGCAAACAAGGTCTGCCTCCACATCTTGTTGCTCCTACTACAGCTGATCCTTCCACTTCTCCTGTCACGGATTCTGCAGCCTCTGCTCGGGAAGACATTAATGCTCTACGCACTCAGCTCCAACAACTACAAGGGGTGATCTTTCGTTCCTCTGGATCTGTTACATCTATTTCAAATGAAGGTATATCTTGTCTCTCACAGGACTCCCACTGAATTGTGGATTTGGGAGTCACACATCATATTACTTCGCAGCGCCCTCCGCAATATTCGATGACTGCCCACCCCAAGTTCATTATTGTGGCTAATGGTGATACCACTCTCGTATCCGGCGCTGCTGATATACCCCTCACACCCACTCACTCTGTCTTCTGCTCTTCATGTTCCAGGATCACCATTTAACTTGCTCTTTGTTAGCCGCCTTACTCAAAACCTTAATTGTCGTGTTACCTTCTCACCCTCTACCTTTGTTGTGCAGGATCAGCGAACACAGAATATCATTGGTAAGAGACGGCTGTCGAATGAGCTCTACCTCCTCGATGTTCCTTCTTCTGCTCTCTTCGTTTTCTCCACTACCGATTGGCATCGTCGTCTTGGGCATGCTCCCCTCCAAATTCTTAAGAAGGCTCTTCCGGATGTCTCCCTGCATGAGTTTTCTTGTGAATCTTGTATGTTTGACAAACAACATCGTGTTTACTTTCATCCTACTTGTACTCGGAGTGATACTCTTTTATCATTAGTACATTCTGATATTTAGGGAACTTATAAAACCCCTAATATATTTGGCTATCGTTATTTTGTCACTTTTATTGATGATTACTCTCGTTTAACCTGATTATAATTACTTTGAGATCGTGCTGAACTGACATCTACATTTCATGTCTTTCTTATGGAAACTCGTACTCAGTTCTCCGCTCCTTTAAAAATCATTTGCACTGATAATGCTCGGGAATACACTAGCCATACATTTGCGAACATATGCACAGAGTTTGGCATTATACATCAAACTTCGTGTGCATATACGACTCAATAAAAAAGTGTGGTCGAGCGAAAGAATCGTCATCTTCTTGATGTTACTCGGTCACTCATGATTCAAATGCAGGTTCCTACTCGGTTTTGGAACTTTGTTGTGTCTGCAGCATGTCATCTCATCAATCGCATGTCATCTCATCAATCGCATGTCATCTCATCAATCGCATGTCATCCTCTGTGCTCGACTTAGCCACTTCGTTTATTCTCCTCTTTCCGTCACAATCACCATTCACTCTCACGTCTCGTGTGTTTGGTTGTACTTGTTATGTCTATAACCATGGTCCGACCACGGATAAGTTGCCCCTCGTGCCAGCAAATATATGTTTCTCAGTACTCTCGGACTCAAAAAGGTTATATGTGTTATTCTCGAACTACTGACAAAGTAATTGTCTCTGCCGATGTCACCTTTCGTAAGGATCAACCATTCTATGACTCACTGTCTGCCTCTGATCCTCTTCTCTCCCCTTCCATACCTCGTCCAACTATTCCAGTCATGTCTTCCCTACCACCCCTTCTTCCCACTCCACTTCTGGCACCTGTTCCACCTCAACCACCCAAACAGCCTTTTCTTCGCGTATACACTCATCGTACCCCGGTCTTTGGAGCTCCACAACAACCCTCCTCCACCGGTGCTATCCCGTGGACTGACGATCCAGCATCAACATCTACCCCTCACCCCATGCCAAATTATATTTCTTTGCATCGCCTGTCTCCAGTCTCCACCTCTACGCAAGTTTGCTCTCTCCCTCTCCTCCATCTCTATTCCTAACTTGGTGCAAGAGGCTCTTCTTCATCCGGGGGGTGCGACTATGGATGAGGAAATGACCGCTCTTTGGTCTAACCAGACTTGGAATCTGGTTCCTATTCCTCCTGGACAATCTTGTGTCAGTTGCAAGTGGGTGTTTGCTATCAAACATGCTCCAGATGAGACAGATGACTGTCGCAAAGCCTGACTTGTGGCTCGGGGGTTCACTCAACAACAGGGACATGATTATGATGAAACCTTCTCTCCCGTCGCCGAGTTGAACTCTGGTCGGGTACTGATCTCCTTGGTTGTTCATCGTCACTGGCCTCTCCATCAGCTGGAAATAAAAATGTTTTTTTAAATGATCTTCAAGAAACAGTCTACATGAACCAACCTCCCGGGTTTGAGAGCACGGAGGAGTCTCGTGTATGTCATCTTCGGAAATCTAAATATGGTCTCAAACAATCTCCCAGGGCTTGGTTTGATAAATTTAGTAAGGTCGTTCGCGAAGTTAGATTCAAGAGGAGCTCAGCTGACTTCTCTCTCTTCAATCATCATCAATCAACTGGGACTGTCATTCTCTTGGTTTATGTAGATGATATTTTGATTACTGGAGATGACTCCACAGGGATACAACAAATCAAGTAACACTTAAACTCCGTCTTCCAAACAAAGATCTGGGGGATCTCAAGTAACTTTTTTGGACTTGAGGTTGCAAGACGGCCTGATGGTCTTGTCCTTTCACAACGAAAGTACTGTCTTGATCTCCTCCAAGATGCTGGCTACTCCGGGTGCAAACCTGTGGAAACTCCAATGGATGTCAATCACAAGTTATGTGTTCATGGGTCTGACTCTGATTCTCTGCTTACGAACCCTGAGTATTATCGGTGTCTTTTAGGAAAACTGATATATCTGACAGTTACAAGACCTGATATTTTTTTTTGATGTTGGGGTGATCAACCAATTTATGCATGCTCCTCGGATCTCTCATCTCTAGACAGTAGAATGCATCCTCAGATATTTGAAGACAACTCTTGAACAAGAATTGGTATATAAGTCATAATCCTATATATCTCTTATTACATATTCAGATGCGGACTATGCGGGCTCCCTGGATGATCGACGTTTCACTATGGGTTTCTGTACCTACTTTGGAGGGAATCTTATCACTTGGCGTAGTAAGAAGCAGTCTGTGGTTGCTCGCACTTCTGCTGAAATTGAGCATCGTGCAAAGACGGACGTTGTATCTGAACTCACCTAGCTTGAGGGTCTTCTTGGTGATTTGGGGGTCACTTTATCCTCACCAGTAACTTTGTTTTGTGATAATCAGGTTGCAATCCATATTGCAAAGAATCCTGTGTTTCATGAGCAGACCAAACATATTGAAGTTGACTGTCACTTCGTCTGTGAAAAGGTTCAATTAAAGAAGTTAGAGCTGCAGCATGTTCCTGCATCAGAGCAAGTTGCCGACACTCTCACCAAGGCATTACCACGACAAATATACCATCAGTTCTTATCCAAGCTTGGTGCCTATGACTTGTACGCTCCAACTTGCGGGGGAGTGTTAGAGAATATTAGGAAAGATGTTGTATAGGCTCATTAATATGACCCATTTAGGATTCTGGTTTAGTCCCACATTATTTGTATAGTTGTCTTTTCTCTCTTCTCTCATATATATTTATACTCATACTTGTATTTTGGTATTCAACAAGGATATACAAGTTTTGAACCATTCTTCTACAATATCATTTATGTTATAGATGGGCAGGTCCAAGTTCAAAACATAAAATTCATTGAACATTTATTCCATTCCAAAATAAATATCATCCAAGTAAATAGAGCAACAATTGTTCTTTATAATGAATGAAAATCTGTTCATGTCCCTTCAAGAAATGGATATAATATTTCTGATAATAACAAGTAAATAATAACAGTTCTCTAACTCTATAACAAGCCTAGTAGACAAAGATAGATGAGAAGTCTCTGCAGTAACGACAATAACTCTTGCTTCATTTCCAACTCATAGGTCTACCTCGTCATTAGTCAACATTCTTCTCCTTCTCAGTTCCTGCACATTTACAAAAAATGTGTGAATCATATCCGGTATCCAATACCCAAGATGAAGAAGTAGAAAAATTGACTTTTATAGCAAAGTTACCTAAAGTGAAAGTCTCAATTCCTTTCTTCTTTTTCAGATCTTCAATGTAAAGAGGGCAATTCCTTAGATGATAGCGATTTGGCAATTTCCTTCTTTATCTAGACCTTTTGTTTTTAGTGTAGAACTCATTAGATTAAAGTTAGACTTGGATCCAATCTTAGCCTTCTTAAATCCATTAACATAGTTCTTACCTTTATGCACCATCAATATGGGGCTAGCGGCTTGGCTTTCTTCACATTGATTTTGGTAGTTCTCAATATGTTTAGGAGCTTGAGTAGCGATTTGTCAATTTTATTCATGCTGTAATTCAAGAAAAATTGCTCATAACAATCCAGAAACAATTGTGGGATCAAGTTTTTGTAGGTTCTCTATATACTCAATCATCTCGAGTATGTGAGTTCTCACTGAGTCACGAGCTCTCATCTTAAACAGAAGCAATGCTCTTGACACATCATACCTCTCTTGTCGTACTTTCCCTTGAAATATGTTTTGATGTGCTCGTGACTATCTCGTAATCACACATGTTCTCATATTGCTTCTGAAGTTCAGAGTTTATTATTGTGAGCATGAGGCATTCGACATCCAAGGAGTCTTCTTGATACTTCTAATAAGTATCTTTATCTGTACGAGAGGCAGATCTGAGTGGCACTTCAGGGGGATCTTCCTCTAAGGCATAGAGTTTACGCTCACAATCCTCAAATCCTATACCAGTCTAAAAAGTTTGCCCCATTGAGTTTGTCCTTCTTAAGGACCATCGCAGGGACAATGCATAATGTTTATTACTTGTCATGGATAATCTATATGTGTAAGCAAAATTTATTTTAGTATTATATTTCAAAATATATATTTATTTTAATAAGGACTTCTATTAAAATGCTCCCACTATTTTTTTTCAAATTAATAACTTTCAATATTAATTCGGAGAGTTCAAGCGAACGACTCTCTAGTGAGACAAGATCTGTATTTCACCACAATTATAAGTTAGTTTTGGCAGATCACCCGCAACCTTAGTTATTTAGATAGATAATTTTTTGTCAATTTCAACATCATGCAAGTTTTGTATGATTAGTGAATAACCATTATTCGCATTCATCTTATGGTGTATGTCAACCCTATGTTTCTAGACACTCAACCTTTAAGGTCACCTAGTTAAGCAAGACTTGATGTCGATAGTGGGATATCATAATTATCCACTCGCACCCCGCCAAGATAGATTGATGCATCTTACTTTGAAATGCTTACACTTCATCGATCAAGAAAGAACGTCATCCATCAGAAGGCATCTGAACACTTAATAGTCTTTTAAGGGATTTTTATTTTTATTTTGCATATGTTTAAATATTTTTAAACAAAATAAAAAGATTAACATTTAATCATTCTTTTATTTAAACCATTTAAATATAGTGTATATGATTACCGCTTAATCAAGTGCTCATTTAAACCATTTAAAAATACAATAAAACCACACTGTTCACATTGCAGGTTTATAAAAAATCACATCAAAATATAAGGTTCTCCTGGCGGGGTTCCATGGGGCTGCATCCCGGGCAGAGTCTTAGGGGCAGAGCCCCTATACAATGGGTTCCAAGGGGCAACATATATATATATCAAATTTATTTACTTCCAGGACTAAATCAGAAGTTCCAAGACTAAATCTGATGCCCCAGAACCATTCTAAGTTATCAGATTTACACACATATACATTTCAAATCCATCTTCCCTTAGACAGTAGACATGCTCGCCTATTTATGTATTAGTGAACGGATCTGTACAGAGATAGATAGTTAATGCAAAAAAGGGGGGAAATGATTTATAAAAAGGAGGTTTCGCAGCCGGCTCTGATATCACTATTGAGTTTTGTTGAAAGGCGGGGGCATAGTAGCCAATTAACCTAACCTAGCAGGACTGCAGTCCAAGCATCCCAACCAAGGCACCCAAGGCTAACCCTCGTCGGGACTTTGACTAATGGGTAGGTTGTTGAGGCCGGTAATTGATCCTGGAACCTCCTTTATTAAGGCTTTAAGAGATCCCCTGACACCCAACTGAGTGATGCTTAGACTGCAGTCCGACTAAGTCGGGTTAATTGTCCATCACACCCCCACCTTTCAATAATATCTGCGTCTCTAGAGGTATCTACACGAATGCCGAAAACATCACACGGTCCATCCAACAAACTCGGACTGGAAGATGATCGTTTTTTCTCCTTCAAAATACTAGTTCTGACTTGGTAAAGATGTGTTCTTGGTGGTTTTACGGTATGAAGAACTCCGAATCAAATCATAGTTATTTAGGATAAGTTTGCCTATTAATAGGCACGAACCCGCATAGAAATTTAGGGAACACACGCCCTTGGCACACATGCGTGAGTATCCCAAAAGTCAAGTCAATTCATGTAGACACAATTCCTCATGACTCTAGAATGAAAAACCGCACGCACGCCTTGGGCACACGGGCGTGTGCCTTCGAACGTCACACATTTTGGTCCAAAACTGATGCTAACCGTTATCATGTCATTTTGAGCACACACGCCCTTGGCACACCGGCATGTGTCTTGGGTCGTGCGCCTCGAATACCATGCAGCATATCATATATGTTCATTCAGAACTTGATTTCATAAACCAACATGATCAAACACTCTAATTTTCACATGTTCTTATATGCGACCATTTAGGCTCGTATTACGTTGGTAATAAGACAAAATCCTTGACTACTTCTAGATCACAAGATTCCAATAGGAAACGCAAGACTTCATCAGAATTCCCAAAAATAGCGCCCCACCACCCTCACCCATAATCGAAGAAGTTGTTGTCATACAATAAAAGAAAGAGATTTGATAGGAAATGAGCATAAGAACCTCCCAATAATCATTCTTCATATTGAGTGTGAGAAAGAAGGGAAAGCAAATGATTTAAGCATCTTAGTAAAATTAGGGTTTCAACAATTATCACATAAGCTCAGCCATAATGCAAGAGGGATAGAATTATAACCATTTTCCCATCAAAATGCCCAAAATAGCCCCTCTTAATAACAAGAAAGCGCTACCCTTATGCAAAAAAGAAGGGAAAATGGTAAGAATTTAACATATAATCCCCATGATCTTCATATAAATAGAGGGGGGAAGAGAAATCATAGGATTGAAGCTTCTTAGCACAAATTAGCCCACATATGGTTTTTCTTCCATCGCTGAATGAAACAAACGAAGCCACCAATCGAAATAGAAATGAAAAGGAGTCCGGATAGAAGGATTACCATGGGTTTTAAAAGTTCAACGCGAAATCGCCGTCGTCGACATCAAGCGAAGAAGAAGGTAGTGTGTGACAGTGAGAAATGAAAAAAAAAGGCTCGATTTTTGGAAGGTTTTCAATATAAGCTGCAATTGATTTCAGTAAAGTTGCATTCCCATAATTCCCTCTCATCTAAAACTACTATGGATTTTTTTTTCAAGGTTGAAAGTGTAATAAAAAGACGGCCCATTCATTTGAGCCCATATTGGTATACACTATACAACCGGCCTTATCCATCCAATTAAACGTACATAAGTGGCCAACCACATCATAATTAAAATCTAGCAACATTAGAGTCTACCACATTCCCTTTTTATTTTCTTAATGTATTTTATACTCATATGTATATTTATATAGTTATATAATATAACACCCCAAAATTGTAAACACCCCAAAATTGTAAACACCCCAAAATTGTAAACCGTCGAGCAAGCCTCGTGTGTCTTAAAGAGCACGCTCGTGCGCTAATGGGGAAATTCTATGTCAAAATCATAGTTCTAGAAATGCTCGCGCATCCTTCACTCATGCTAGTGTGCATCGTCCAAATGCTGATGCGTGGTTAGCCGACCAAAAGTTTGAAAATCTTTGAGCATGTCATGTGTGTCTTATGCTCTATTTGGCGCGGCTGTAACGACTGGAGAACAGTGGCGTATCCAGAAAATTAATAATGGGGGTGCACAAAATTTTTTTTTTTGAATGCGTCATTGGGTTCTAAAAATTATAACATGGGAGGTCAGACATCAACTTCCTTCAAAAAAAATTTAAACGTTTCAATCTTATCGGAGTTGTTTCTCGCTCATCTAGCAACCGTTTTTGACATATAAGTAGTCAAAATTCATTGCCTCGACGAGAGGAATCCAAATACACTAACCATTTTGAAAAATAATGGGGGTGTCAGTGTCCCTCGGGCCCCCCTCTAGATCCGCCTCTGCTGGAGAAGCAGTGGTGGAATAAGTAGTTGTTTTGCAGAGTGGTGATAGAATCTGTGAAACTGTTTGGAAGAACGGCTTTTACAGAGCTGTTTCATATTTTGAAAAAAAAGAGGTATTTATCTGGCAAAAATATAATGAACACTTGAGTAATATTCTAACAAAAATATAATCTAGAAAAAAAATGTTTTATAGACATTTGAACATAAAATGAACAGGAAATGATTTCGCCTAGCTGAAGCACCTCATTGGAGCAAAAAAAGATATTTTATGGACATTTCCACCGCCGGATTCGTTATGAACTTCGTGAGAAAAAACTATGAAAGAGGTGTGTAGAGAGAGAGAGGTAGATCTAGGAATACGAGAGAGAAGGTGAGATAGAGGAGGGGGCTCAGCTTGGAGGAGGAGGGCAGCTTCGGTCGTGGGAGAGGTAGTTGGAGCTTGGAGAAAAGCGGATCTGGAGCTAAGAGTTTCGCCTATGGCTTCTTGGTGGAGATGGCCGGCCAAAAGAGGAGATTTGGAGGCTGCCGGCCGAACAGCCTAGAGAGCGAGAGGGGGCTTGAGGGTGCTTGATGGCAAGGAGATCGAAGGGCAGGACGGCTATCTCGCGAAAAATCTACTCCTGCGGCCTGCGACTGAGATATGGAGTCGTGAATAAATATCACGACTCCAGATCATGGAAAAACCGATGTTTTGGGATGGTGGCAACTCGAGTCGTGCACCCAGAATTTCTGTTTGGCACGACGTTTTCAAAAACGACGGCACTCAACTGTCAAAACGTCGCGCCAAAATGAGCCTTAGGCTCCGTTGGCATGATGGTGGCGGTCATGAACACGAGGGTTAAATTGTCATTCGTTAACGCCCACCTAAAGAACTTCATCCACTTATGTTCAAACTGATGATGTTTGTTAGGTGATCCTTAACGAATGACGGTTTAACCCATGTGTTGAAACCAAAAACTTGGTCTCTGTGGAGTTCGGGGTCTCAAAAGAGGGGTGACCTCACAACTACTACACTCGGGGGAACGTCACGGACCAAAGATTTGGGAAACTAGGAACAGACCCTCGGCTCTAGCGTGGAGGTCCCACCACACACCCGGAAGGTCACAAGAGCACTTCCCCTCCCTTACCAATGGTTGAGCTGGGTACCTTGGAGAGCTCTCTCACTCTACCAAGAAGAAGAAACCAGGGGAGGAGGAAGCCAAAAAACTCATCCTCTCCAAAGGTACCCAAGGGGGTCTATTTATAGTATTTCCAAGTCTGGGGACTAAAATTTCCAAAATACCCCTAAGGTAAAAAGGCTTCGAGCCAATAGAAAGCTCCACACCGGGGGGTAAAGAGGTAAATCCACCCCGGGGGAGAAATGGTAAAAGCACGGCCAAAAGAGATCCGGGGGGCCGAACCATGCTCCCCACCACCCTCGAAGAAACCACTCGTCGGGGGCGAGCACCAGGACGCAGGCCTTGCTCGCCCTTAGGGCAGGCCGCCCGGGCGAGCACCAGGCCGCAGGGCTTAGCTCGCCCGCAGGGCAGGCCGCCCGGGCGAGCAGCAGGCCACTTGGCCTGGCTCGCCTATAGGTCAGGTCGCCCGGACGAGCAGCAGGCCACGGGGCCTGGCTCGCCCGCAGGGCAGGATGCCTAGGAGAGCAGCAGGCCGCGGGGCCTGGCTCTCCCGCAGGGCAGGCCGCCCGGGCGAGCAGCAGGCCGCCTGGGCGAGCAGCAGGCCGCGAGGCCTGGCTCCCCCGCAGGGTAGGCCGCCCGGGCGAGCAGCAGGCCGCGGGGCTTGGCTCGCCCGCAGGGCAGGCCGCCCAGGCGAGCAGCAGGCTGCGGTGCCTGGCTCGCCGCTCCTACCTCGTACCAAGGCAAGTCGGGGGGTGCCTGCCATCTTGTCACACCCATCCAAACAAGGGATCCAGGGGGAAGATGCAGATTTTTCCTCCCCCTACTAGCATATTTCCAAGGTCAAGCCAAAATAGGTCACCAAGAGTGCAAAATCTCTCAAAAGCTTAAAAACATAAAGCTGGTCATGCGCCTGTCGAGGTGTCCCTACTCTGTGAATACGGGGTTGTACATAATCCCCGCTCTTTTCGAGGTTGGAACAAGCTCGGAAAGAAACATCCAACCCAACGTATTCACTGAGTGGCCTTTTCTCGCGGTTTGAAAGATTACAAGGCCTTTCCGAGGGATCAACCTGTCACGTCAGCCAATGAGAGCCTGGGTGACGAGATAACCTTGGGGTGAAAATACTTAGGCTCCCGAGGGGTCAACCCGTTATGCCAGCTAATGGGAGAGGGTGACGAGACAGCCTCGGGGTGAAAATACTTAGCCTCCTGAGGGGTCAGCCCGTCATGCCAGCTAATGGGAGCCAGGGTGACAAGATAGCCTCGGGGTGAAAATACTTAGCCTCCCGAGGGGCCAACCCATCATGCCAACTAATAGGAGTCTGGGTAATGAGACAGCCTCGGGGTGAAAATACTTGGGCATCCACGAGAGGTACGCCTGCCCTGCTAGCTAGTGAGAGCCTGACAGCGGGACCGTCATCGGAGCAAATAAACTTGGGCTTCTACGAGAGGTACGTCTGCCCTGCCAGCTAGTGAGAGTGTGATAGCGGGACCGTCATCGAATCAAAGGAACTTGGTCTTCCACGAGAGGTACGCCTGCCCTGCCAGCTAGTGAGAGCCTGGCAGCGGGATCGTCATCGGAGCAAAGGAACTTGGGCTTCCACGAGAGGTACGCCTGCCCTGCCAGCTAGTGAGAGCCTGACAGCGGGACCATCATCGGAGTAAAGGAACTTGGGCTTCCACGATAGGTACGCCTGCCCTGCCAGCTAGTGAGAGCCTGACATCGGGACCGTCATAGGAGCAAAGGAACTTGAACTTCCACGAGAGGTACGCCTGCCCTACCAGCTAGTGAGAGCCTGACAGCGGGATCGTCATCGGAGCAAAGGAACTTGGGCTTCCACGAGAGGTACGCCTGCCCTGCCAGCTAGTGAGAGTCTGACAGGGGGACTGTCATCGGAGCAAAGTAACTTGGGCTTTCACGAGAGGTACTCCTGCCCTGCCAGCTAGTGAGAGCCTGACAGTGGGACCGTCATCGGAGCAAAGGAACTTGGGCTTCCACGAGAGGTAGGCCTGCCCTGCCAACTAGATAGAGTCTGACAGCGGGACCGTCATCGGAGCAAAGGAACTTTGGCTTACACGAGAGGTACGCCCGCCCTGCCAGCTAGTGAGAGCCTGACAGCGGAACCGTCATCGGAGCAAAGGAACTTGGCCTCCCGAGGTACCCTCAACCCATCCAGCTAGTGAGAGCCTGGCATGAGGAAGTCCTCTCGGGGGGTGGGATTGGGCATGTCACCTAAGCTTTGTCAATTCCAACATCCTTAAACGGGGGAAAAAGATTGGTTACATGACCCCCCCCCCCCCCCGACTCGGCTGGTCGGGGGCTGGACTTACTACAATATAAGAAAATTACAGGACTCCGCCGGGGCGAGGCTTCTTCAGGGGGTCTTGGCATGATGGTCGTCATCCTTCTCCTCGGATACCTCCATCTAGCTCAGGCTCTCCATGATCTTCTCCATCTCCTCTGCCTTAGCCAACCAAGAGATGGTATTGACGGCCGTGACATAATATTGCCTTGCCATTCAGGAGTCTCCCTTGACTCTGACCTAGATCCCTCCTGAGCTGAACTTAAGGCATTGGTGGAACGAAGACGGCACGCAACGGAAGGCGCTGATGAGGGGCCTTCCGAAGATGGTGTTGTTGCTGCTCGAAGCGTCAACTATGACGAACTGGCAGTTCCTTGAAGTCCCTCCCAATTTCACTTAGAGTCCTACTCCACCTTCAACCTCCTTCCTCTCCCCTGAAAATCCGAACAGGGGTCTGTCTGAGGCCAACACCCTCCTTGGCTCCACCTTTATTTCGTCAAATGCCTTCTTGAAAATGATGTTGAGGGAGCTCCCGTTGTCAACCAAGATTTGGGAGACGGTGTAGCCCTCGATGGCCGTCTTGATGACCAGCGCATCGCAAAACGGATCTTCATGATCCGACAGGTCCTTCACCGAGAAGGTGATCATCTCTTCCGGGGGCGGGGTCTGGGATATCGAAGCGACGCTCCGTCGGTACATAACATGGAGGCTCGCCTTCCGAGTGGCCTTGATCCCCACTCCACCGTGAATCACTGTTATTCCTCCTCGGTGTCCTTCATCGACCTGATCCTCACATATGTCATCCTCCCCCACTTGGGGTGGAGCCTCTTCAACCTGCACCGGCGACTGCTGCTGGGCTGGGCCTCTTGCCCCCTCACTTCCAGGAACTCGGGGTAGGTAGCAGTGGCGTGCCCCTCCACTTGGTGGAAGTCACAGTATGATAATGCTCCTTCTCCCCTCATGTGGTGGGCTCGACGGTCTTTCCTATTGCCTCTTCCTCCTCCGCCTATTGCCAAGGCTTGCTGGCGTGGGGGCAGGAGCTGCCTTGGGGCTTGCCTTTGGAAGTTGAACCTCTTTTGGCCCCCGTGAAAGTGCCCCCACCCTGGATGAGAGCTCTTCCTGGACCATGGGCAGGTCCTCCCTGCTGCCCCCAGCCTGGTTCCGGACCCTCCTATCCTTGGAACCCCAGAGCCCTCTGCTCATCACTTCTTCTTCCTTCCTGATGCCTTGAGCCAACTTGCTCCTTCGGCTCCGACTCTGTTAGCTTTGCCAGCTTCTTGACAAATCCCAGGTTGTCCGCCTCCATGGCTATCTCCTATGCTGCCCTTTCCATCAGCTCCTCGAAGGAAAGGGGGGCCTTTCGGGTCAGGCTCATCTTGAAGAACCCCTCGTGTAACCCCACCGTGAACGCCATCTGGAGGGCATACCCCGGCATCTCCTGGATATCCAGGATCTCTTCTTGGAACCTGTCAACGTAATGGGTTAGCGACTCATCAGCCCTCTGCCTTATCAGGAAGATGGATTCAGGACTCTTCTTCCTCTTCTTGGAGGTGGAGAAGCGGAGCTGGAAGCTTCGGCTCAAGTCCTCGAACCCATAAATTGACCTTGGAGGGAGTTGATGAAACCAGTCTCTTGCCTTCTCCTTCAACGTGATCGCAAAGAGGCGACACTTGAAGGCATCCGTCATCGGCTTGATAGAGACGGCATCCTCGAACCACTACAGGTGCTGGACGGGATCATCCTTCCCAGTATAGTAAGCCATGTCTGGCTCTCTGAACCCCTCGGGAACGGGAGCTGAGATGATCAGCTCGCTGAAGGGTGACCCCCTGAGGGGTGCTCTCGCCACCTTTACTTGCGCGACCTGCTCGCCTGGAGGGCTAGCACTCGCCGGGCTGGGGAACAGCTCCCGGCCGGGGAGGTCTCGCTCAACCCCCGCACCCATCCTTTCCTTCCCAGGTCTCCTACCTAGTGCACTACCTTCTCCCCCTGCTGGGGTCATCTCGCATGTGCCCCTGAGAGGCAGCTCACCGAGACCACTCTGGGTCAGCTCGCCGAGACCCCTGGGAGCCAGTCCCTAGGGGTGGGGGTTGAGCTGTCAGCCCGAGGGGTGATACCTCTCAACATCTCCATGATGTCTTGGATGGAAGCCATGAACTCCTCCCTTCCTACAAAGGGTCCAGGGTTGGGGAGCTCGCCGAGATCGTCACCACCTCCCTGATCTCCAGCCATGACTCTCTCCCGAGATCTTCTGTGTTGTTCACTCTCCACGCTCACCGTATCAAAATGTTGAAACCAAAAACTTGGTCTCTGTGGAGTTCGGGGTCCCAAAAGAGGGGTGACCTCACACCTACTACACTCGGAGAAACGGCACGGACCAAAGACTTGGGAAACTAGGAACAGACCCTCGGCTCTTGCGTGGAGGTCCCACCACAAACCCGGAAGGTCACAAGAGCACTTCCCCTCCCTCACCAATGGCTGAGCTGGGTACTTTGAAGAGCTCTCTCACTCTACCAAGAAGAAGAAACCAAGGGAGGAGGAAGCCAAAAACCTCATCCTCTCCAAAGGTACCCAAGGGGGTCTATTTATAGGTTTTCCAAGCCTGGGGACTAAAATTTCCAAAATACCCCAAAGGTAAAAAAGCCTCGAGCCAATAAAAAACCTCCACACTAGGAAGTAAAGAGGTAAATCCACCCCGGGGGCGAAATAGTAAAAGCACGGCCAAAAGAGGTTCGGGGGGCCGAACCATGCTCCTCACCACCCTCAGAGAAACCACTCGATGGGGGCGAGCACCAGGCCGCAGGACTTGCTCGCCCTCAGGGCAGGCCGCCCGGACGAGCACCAGACCGTAGGACCTTGCTCGCCTGCAGGGCAGGCCGCTCGAGCGAGCAGCAGGCCACGGAGCCTGGCTCGCCTACAGGACAAGGCCGCCTGGGAGAGCAGAAGGCAACGGGGCCTGGCTCGCCCACAGGGCAGGCCGCCCGGGCGAGCGGCAGGCCACGGGGCCTGGCTCGCCCGCAGGGCAGGCCACCCGAGCGAGCAGCAGGCCACGGGGCCTGGATCGCCCGCAGGGCAGGCCGCCCGGGCGAGTAGCAGGTCGCAGGGCCTGGCTCGCCCGCAGGGCAGGCCGCCCGGGCGAGCAGCAGGCCGTGGGGCCTGGCTCGCCCGCAGGGCAGGACGCCCGGGAGAGCAGCAGGCCGCGGGGCCTGGCTCGCTCGCAGGGCAGGCCGCCCGGGCGAGCAGCAGGCCGCGGGGCCTGGCTCGCTCGCAGGGCAGGCTGCCCGGGCGAGCAGCAGGCCGCGGGGCCTGGCTCGCCCGCAGGTCAGGCTGCCCGGGCGAACAGCAGACCGCGGGGCCTGGCTCGCCCGCAGGGCAGGCTGCCCGGGCGAGCAGCAGGCCGCGGGGCCTGGCTCGCCCGCAGGTCAGGCTGCCCGGGCGAACAGCAGACCGCGGGGCCTGGCTCGCCCGCATGGCAGGCCACCCGGGCGAGCAGCAGGCCGCTGAGCCTGGCTCGCCCGCAGGGCAGGCCGCCCGGGCGAGCAGCAGGCCGCGGGGCCTGGCTCGCCCGCGGGGCAGGCCGCCCGAGCGAGCAGCAGGCCGCGGGGCCTGGCTCGCCGCTCCTACCTCGCACCAAGGCAAGCCGGGGGAGTGTCGGCCATCTTGCCACACCCACCCAAAAAGTGACCCAGGGGGAAGATGCAGATTTTTCCTCCCCCTACTAGCATATTTCCAAGGTCAAGCCAAAATAAGCCACCAAGAGTGCAAAATCTCTTAAAAGCTTAAAAAACATAAAGCTGGTCTTGTGCTTGCCGAGGGGACCCTACTCTGCGAATACGGGGTTGTACACCATGCATTTATGACTGCCGCTACCATGCCAAACATAGCCTTAATGAGCACGCACGTGAAACTCTTGGAAGCTCCTTGTCTAAAATAGGGTTCTAGTAGTGCCCATGTGTGTCCATAACACAAGCTCATAAGCATAGTCGAAGAACGCTTTATAGATGTCACACACGCCCATGAGTGTGGTGATAAATTCTTATCGATGTTCTAAACCAAGCCGTGGACTTTAATCCAATGACTCAAATTAACCCTAAAGATGATATAGGTCGGGAGAGGGTGTTGAAATCCAAACGGATCGGTGCTCTCAGAATAGCTTTACAGTGCAAAACAGAGTAATGTTTATACCAAAAACAGAACTCAATTAAAGAATTATCACTCCAATTAAAAGATCTAAGAGCATATGATCCAAAATAAAACCAAAAATCCAATAAAAGACCACAATCAAGAAAGAAAACAAATAGGTAGCTAGTTTCTCTAAGAGCAATGCTCTAAACAAGAAACACAAAAGGAGGAAGAAACCCTGACTCAGTCAAAACGGACAGAACAAACACTCAAAATCATTCCTGACCTCACCAACACACATACCAGCTATTTATAGACTATAGCCCACTTTATTACAAGATCGGACTCTTAGTTATAAGGACCTAACTTAGTTAATTTTGCAAAAGAGAGTATAAACAAATAATGAAGCAAGAAGGAAGATTGTTTTATTTCTGTCACACATTTTCAACAGTCTTTACATGGAGTATTTATAAGCAGCAGAAAGTTTAAGGAAAAAAGAGATAAGTAGATGACATCATCTTTATTTAGGATTTATTACATTCTATCCTCTTATCTTATCTTGCACGACAGCTTTTTCTTGCCTCTTTTGTTTACTGCTATTTTAACTTTTCCTTTGCTTTATCTTTGTAGGTGTCGCCGGCTCCCGATCATGGCCTTTTCTTCTTCACCTCCTCTTGATCTGGAGGCAGCCCGACCTGCGTCGCATTTCTTAAAGCAAAAAATCGTGACGCGGTAAGGCTTGTGTTAGGATGTCGGCCACTTGGAGTTCCGTTGAGCAATATTCTACTCGCAGTTTGCCGAGCTCAATTTGTTCACAGACAAAGTGATGTTTCACTGCGATGTGTTTGCTCCGGTTATGGAAGATGGGGTTTTTAGATAGTGCGATTGCTGAGGTGTTATCGCATTTGATTAACACCAGTTGTTCTTCTTTCTCGACTTCTTCATCCTCTTGTATCAGTTTTTCAACTTGTTTTAACCAGGCTGCTTCACATGCTGCACTTGACAATGCCATGTATTCTGCTTTGGTGGATGACAGGGCTATTGTTTGTTGTTTGCGTGAGCTCCATGAGATTGGATAGTTGTCATATGTAAATAGGTATGCTCCAGTGCTTTTTCTGTCTTCATGATCTCCAGCCCAGTCGGAATCATAATAGCCATTTAGGGTTCCTTTTCCCCCTTTCTCATATATCAGTCCATATTATTTTGAGCCTTGTACATATTGTAGGAGACGTTTTGCAACTTCCATGTGATGTTTACTTGGATTTGAGACATACCTGGATAGTTTGTTTACTCCATATTCTAGATCTGGTCTAGTATGTGTTAAATAAATCATGGAGCCAATAAGCTTGTGATAGCCTTCTTCTTCTATCCCTTATTCTCCTTCTTTTCTTTTAGCTAGTATTTCTGAGGTAGCATATGGGGTTAATGTGGAATTAGAATCACTAAGCCCAGATTTCTGTAGTAATTCAGTAGCATATTTTTCTTGTGAAAGAAAAATATGAGAGGGGTGTTGTGTGATTTGAATGTCAAGGAAAAATCGAAGAAGACCAAGATCCGTCATTTCATATTTGTGCAGCATTGTGTCTTTAAAGGTTTGTATCATCATGACACTGTTTCATGTATATATGATATCATCTACATATATACATACAAGTAGAATGTGAGCCTTTTTGATTTGATATATAGGGAGGCTTCCACAGGGCATCGATTGAATCCATCTTGTATGAGAAATGTATCTATGTTTTCTTTCCAGGCTCGGGGATCCTGTTTAAGCCCATATAAGGCTTTATGTAATCTGTAAACTTCATTTTTGTATCCTGGGGAAATAAAACCACATGGTTGTTCTACAAATACTTCTTCCTTTAGAACTCCATTGAGAAATGCAGATTTTATATCAAGTTGATATATAGGATAATAATTCTGAGCGGCTTTTGCGATGATGAATCTTATGGTTTCCATACGAGCTACTGGAGCAAATGACTCGACAAAATCCCTGTCAGGTATTTGGGAGTAGCCTTTTGCGACTAATCTTGCTTTATGTTTCATAGTTTCACCGACTTCATTTGTTTTTTTTACTTTGAATATCCATTTTAACCCTATTACCTCTTTGTTAAGAGGTCTTTTGGTTAGGGTCCATGTTTGTTGTTTGTTTATCATCTCTATTTCTTCCCTCATCACTTTTTTTCATGACTCTAAGTTGGCGGCTTCTTCATATGTGACGGTTATATTTGTGTTGGGCGCTAGCTCATATTGGTCATAGATTTCCTTCAGGCTTTTTGATTTCTGAATGGGAGATGAACTGGAAGGTGTTTCTTCGTGGCTGGATGAATGGGGAGATGATGAAGAAGATGAGTTTTGCTCTAATATATCCTTTATGGAGGTGATATAGTCATTAGGTGTTGTTTGGAGGGGATTTGGGAGATAATGCCCTTGTTCAACCACAACATTTGGTGTTTCTGGTAATTTTTCTTTTTCTGATCCCCAATCCCATTGATCTGCTTCATTGAATTGTACATTTCGAGAGGTAATCAAATGGTTTGTTTGGGGATTATGTAATTGATAAACTTTTAAGTAATTTCCATACCCAATAAATAGAAGTTTTTCTGCTTTGGCTTCTAACTTTCCTTTGGTTGTTGTTAGAGCATATCCAATGCATTCAAACACTTTACAATGTCCAATGGAGGGGATTCGGTTGAAAAGAGTTTCATAAGGAGTTTTATACTTTAGGTCTTTTGTTGGTGTTCTGTTTAAGATGTACACAGCAGTGTTGGTGGCTTCTGCCCAATAAGCTTCAGGTAACTCTTTTAGGAGCATCATTGCTCTTGCCATTTCAACAATGGTGTGATTTCTTCTCTCTACCACACCGTTTTGTTGTGGGCTTTGAGGTGCGGTTAACTCTCTTCTTATTCCTTCTTGTTCACAAAAATTTAAAAATTGATGCGAGAGGAATTCTCCTCCCCTATCAGTTCTTAAAGCTTTCACTTCTTTTTGCAATTGTGTTTCTACTTGTACTTTCCAAGATTTAAATGTTTCATATGCCTCTGATTTTAGTGTAAGAAAGTGGATCCACATAAATCTTGAAAAATCATCTACAAGTAGAAAATAATATCTTTTACCTTGGTGTGAAGAAGTTTGAGCCGGACCCCATAAATCAGCATGTATTAGATCCAATGCAGATTTGCTTCTCCATGTTGCTTCTTTAGGAAAAGGAAGTCGGTGTGCCTTAGCTTCAGCACAGCTTTGGCAAAACTCCTTTTGAATTCTGATTTGTTCTGGCATTCCCTTTGTCATTTTTGCAGTTTGTTGGAGAGCCCTCCAGTGTACATGTCCAAGGCGATGATGCCATAATGTGGATATAGTTCCTTGATTTCCTTCAGGTATGGTTGTGGACAAAGCTACTGGTATCATATCGAGGTAGAACACTTGATTGGATGTCATAGGAATTGAAACAATTAATTGTTTGGTTTGATCTTCAATTATTGTGCATTGCTTGGCTGTATATTATGGTATATCCTTTGGTTTGCAGCTGTCCAATGCTAAGTAGATTCTAAGTTAAGTGAGGTACCCACTGTACATTGTTTATTGTTCTTTGCTGTCCAGTACAAGTGGTTACAACCACTGTTCCTTTACCTTCAATAGTGTGTGATTGGACATCTCCAAGATAAACTGTAGATTTTGTGGTTTCATCTAGTGTAATAAATTGACTCTTATCTCCACACATGTGACTCGATGCTCCACTATCTATGTACCATCTATTTTTAGCTGGTCCTTTTGGTGTGGAATTATCACTAGTAAAAAATAGGGCCTCTTTAGTTCCTTTTTCAGTAAATTTTACTTCTTCTTTGTTCTTATACCATCAATCTTTATCAAAATGAGTGGGCTTTTTACACCTTTTACAACGATTAAAGCAATCTTGTGTATTGTGAGTTGGTTTTTTACAAAGCTCACAATACATAGGTGTAGTTGAGAATGAGGTTCTCCCTTTCTCCTTGCCCTTTTGGTTATATTTCTGATTTCATTGAGGAGGTTTATGAGTCATTCTATTGTTTGTTATATTCATTTGTAAGGCTCGTTCTACTTTTGGAGCATGTTTCTTTATTCTGTCCTCATGGGATTGTTGTGAACTTATTAACTCTGCGGTTATTAATAAATCCATATCATGTGCTTCTTTAATTGCAGCTACAACATGATCGTATTTTGGAGGTAAACTCCTCATAATCTTGTGAACGAGTTGTTGATCTTCAACGACCTTTCCAAGATTACAGATTTGGTTTGTGGTATTAGATATTCTAGCATAAAACTCTAATACAGATTCATCTTCTTTCATTTCAATTGCATTTAACTATCTCCATAACGTATGCACTTTGATTGAAATTACCTTATGGGAACATTTAAACTCATCTTTAAGAGTGTCCCATGCCTCCTTTGCAGAAGAGGCTCCCATGATCCTAGGGAAAATTGTATTGGACACTCCTTGTTGAATGAGGAGTAAGGCCTTTGCGTTTTTAATACGATCTTCTTTTGTAACTGTCTGCACCGGGGAAATTTCTGTGATTTTGAGTGGTGACATCACCTCTGGATGTCCATGTGCAGTTATGCCTTGCTCGATGATGTCCAATAAGTCTTGGGAATCAAAAAGAGTGAGCATTCGAATGCTCCAAAATTCATACATTTCACCATTAAAAATTGGCACACCCGATTGGCTGTATAAAGGTATATAATCGGTAGATGATGAAGCCATGTTTCCTTCCTTTGTTGATTACTCTGATTGCACCAAAATAGTGAAGAAACCTTCACCTCAAGTTAACCAACCTGCCTCTGATACTAATCTTAGTTACAATGACCTAACTTAGTTAATTTTGCAAAAGAGAGTATAAACAAATAATGAAGCAGGAAGGAAGATTGTTTTATTTCTGTCACACATTTCCAACAGTCTTTACATGAAGTATTTATAAGCAGCAGAAAGTTTAAGGCAAAAAGAGATAAGTAGATGACATCATCTTTATTTAGGATTTATTACATTCTATCCTCTTATCTTGCACGACAGCTTTTTCTTGCCTCTTTTGTTTACTGCTATTTTAACTTTTCCTTTGCTTTATTTTTGTAGGTGTCGCCGGCTTCCGATCATGGCCTTTTCTCCTTCACGGACTACCGTCCATTCACTTTCCAGCCAAACTTGACCCAAACACATTCCTGATCCTCTCTCTCTCTCTCTCTCTCTCTCAGGTTTAGAGAAAGGAGAATTAGGGTTGCATAACATCCTTCATTGGAGGAGCTTTGGAGCTCTGAAGGAAGAATCGAGACCTTATAAACAAAGATCTCCTTCCTCCAATCATTCTGTACAAAACCATTCAGTTGATAAGATAATTTAACTTTCATTAATTTTTCAAGTATCCTTGAAACATAATTTAAAATCCCAAAATAGTAGGAATGCTTGTTGTTGCAAATCGCTCAAGGCTCCTATAGACCGGTCTAAATTACACCATCTTTGCCTAGGAGCGGTCAGGCATGCAAACAGACACAAAAATTGAGTCAGATGACAAAATAATTTTTTTTACGTGGAAAACCAGCCAACTGGGTGAAAATCACGTGAACGGGACTGTGCCGACCAAACCTCCACTAGTTCTGGTATTGTTATATGGCTTTTTAGAGAATGCAAGGGTGACAGGCTGATCCTTGTTGCAATTATTAGGGAGAAAGACGGTACTGGGCTCGGAGGGTGACAGACCACCACTCATAGAGCTAATTCTTTATTTGCTACAGTGGGGGTGATGCGCTCATTGTGCTCCAGAATCTTCTGTTGGTGCTTGGAAGAGGGAGCAGCGTGCTTTGTACGTACTGATATTTGTGGCTTGGAAGCTTTGAGCGGCGCGTTCTGCGCGCCTTAATCATCGTGGCTTGTCTCTGATTGCGTTTAGAAGAGTCTGGTACGGTTAACTTATTGTATACTGAGGGGCCCGTTGCTGAGTTGGGGACACTGAGAATGTTGTGTGTTGAAAGCCTGCTTTAACGTGCATATATAGAACATGCCTTGATTGTGGCAGAGTGCGCTCTTGGAAGCAGTATGGAAAGTAGGGTGTGCAGAATGCACACTTGGGGCGAAGCACGCGAGGGCGCACTTGGAGAGGAGTGCACGGGAGTGCTCGTGGAGCGGAGTGCGCGGGGCGCACTTGGAGCTGAGCGCGTAGGGGCACACGTGGAGCGAAGCCCGAGGGGATGAACTTGGAGCTGAGCACGCGGGGGCGCACGTGGAGCGGAGTGTGCGGGGGCGCACGTGGAGCGGAGTGTGCGGGGGCGCACGTGGAGCGGAGTGTGCGGGGGCGCACGTGAAGCGGAGTGTGCGGGGGCGCACGTGGAGACAGGGCACGCTTAGAAGCAGAGTGCGGGGGGGGGGGGGGGGGGGGGGGGCGAGGATGCATAGATGTATGTATAAATTACAAATATATGATAAACTTTTATTTTTATAAGATAATTTAATATGTTAATATAATAATATATCTAAAAATATATTTAAATTATATTTATATAAATATGTATATTAATTATGTTAATTTATTTTATATATCCATTAATATTTATATGTATATAATATTATAGATTAAATCAACAATAATTGGCCTAGTGGTCAACTCTTCCCTTAGCCTAGAGGAGGCGTGAGTTCGAATCCCTTGGGCCGCCCGGTTACTTAAAATCGCGCCCGATTCTCAGCCCACTGGTCCGCCCACTCGGTTCCGCGGTTCCTGAGCGGTTCGTGGATGGGGTGGGTTTCTTACCTGGACCGGACCGACCGGTCCGACCCGGCTTTCAAAAGCTTGGTTTACACTATCATTTCTCCCTCCCACTCTCTCTTTTCCTTCTTCTCCATCTATAAATACATGGCCTTCATTCCTCCTCAAGATCATTCATCATTCTTCTCCTCCTAACACCTCCATTTCTACCTAAGTTTTTTTATTTTTATAGAAAAGTAAGTTATGTTTGTGAGAGAGATGCAGTTTTAAAGAAAATATATTTTGGAGAGAAGGTGGATATCAAGTGGTGTATTTGTACTAGGGGTGTAAGCCGAAACTAATCAAACCGCCATGCCGAACCAAAGCAAACCGCACGGTTCGGTTTGGTTCTAGTAGCCTACAGTTTGGTCACAGTTTCATTTTTTGAGAAATTGTGGTTCGGTTCGGTTCATGATTCAAAATGTCAAACCGAACCGAGTCGAACCGAACCGAACCATATTAGCTTTAATAATATTCTATTATGGATAGTTTATTTCATAAACTCAGCTAAGCCTAAGTTGTTAAAAATAAATAATACTTCAATTATTAAGACTAAATGTTATTACTTATGAGTTATGATTGAGAGCCGAGCGGGACCGGGGTTCTGGGAGGGATGGCTAAAAACGTAGCAGCTTTTTTAGTTTTTAACATTTACCTTTTTAATTTATTTTCTAACTTTTATGTTTTTCATTATAAAAGAATGGACACCAACAGTCCACGGGATCTGGAAGCTTCTGCGAAAGAATTGCTATTTTTCAAAAGAGGTTATATTTGTTCAAAGGTGAATGTTAGTTATAATAATTTTAATCTTTGACTTTGTTATTTCAGTTTTACATATCAACGTTTCAAGTTATTTAAAACTCAATTACTCTTCAATTTATATTGTTTTAAAATGGTCTCTTCAATTGAAAGACAAACACCTTGTTCGATTTTCCTTTATAAGTATAACAATTATTGATCTGTCATTTTCATTTCATACTTGTAAGCTAAACAGTGCACACAAAAGACTAGCATTGTCATCTAGTGATAGTTATACTAACGAGGATTTTTTTTTCCTTTTGAGAATTAAACCGCTCAAGTCGAACCGAACAGTTTGGTTTCGTTCCAATGACGTTCACAGTTCGGTTCGGTTTCAGATTTTTGGAACCACATGCGGGTGATTTGGTTAACGGTTTTGATAAAAAACCAAACCGTTACGGCCCTAATTTGTACCTTTCAAAGTTTGTTAGTTTTTCATAAGTAATCTAAATTTTATTTTACTTAAATTTTCTTATTTTTAATTATGCAATCTCATATGAAATATTTTTCTTTCTCTCAAATAATGGCCGAGTAGTTTTCATTTGCCTTAGGTACAATGAAGTTAATTTTTAATTATTAACTACAAAAAGTATAAAGTCATCACAATGAAATCTAATTGTTAAAATGAAATTTTCTTTCATTTATTTCAAGATGTTATGCCAATAAAAGCATATGTCATGTGCTTACAAGAGTTTGATATGACATATAGCAAATGCCCACAACACTTTTAATAAAGCTTGAAAAATCTATATGTTTGTTATTAATATGGTTGTATTAGCAATTTTTTACTCGAGCTCTTTACTTGTGTTTTGCATACATTTATGAGAGTTTAATGTGATATATTAGCAACACATACAATATGCTTAGAAAAAATTGTTAGACAATAAAATTCTTAAAAATTTCTTGAATCGCGCATGTCATAGAGTTTTGTGTGAGTATTGATTAATCTATTTTTATTAATATTTGATAGACTAAATTAAAATCCAGAGCTTTATCTTATAAATTTTTGACTTGACTTTTCAGATTGTGATGATAAAAAAGATACTAACATGTTAAAATTAATTAAATTGTATCTGAGGCATGTTTTTAAAATTTAAAATATTTTTGTGATAACAAAGAACCCATCTTAATATTTGTATAATTCATGTGAGCTAAAGATTTTAATTTTACTTCCTCGTGGGATCGACCCGTACTTGTGCATACTGCACAATTCCGCCGTGCACTTGTGGCTTAATATTTTGTGAAGTTTAATTTACTCAAATAGCAAATGTACTCATATAAAAATAATATTTTCTTTTCTAATAATATTAAAAATAGTTCACATCAGGTCAATTCTGAGTTAATACACTCAATATGCTAAATTGACGTCGTCGTGACGCATAATGATGCTCGAAATGATCATTTTCTCCAAATGATCTCAGATCGGAACGAAACGAGTTCTGTTGCACTCGTTTTGACTATAATAGTCTAATGCAACTGATGGAATTAAATTCAGAGAACATATGATCAATATACAAAGTCGGCGTCGGCATGACGCGCTACGATACTCATAATGGTCACTTTTTCCAAATAATCTCGAAACGAAACGAGTTCTGTTGCACTCGTATTGACTATAGAAGACCAATGCAACTGACGGATCTCAATTCAGAGCATGTATGTTTACTATATTTAATTGACGTCATCGTGACGCACAACGATACTCGAAATGATCATGTTCTCCAAATGACCTCGGATCGGGACAATACGAGTTTTGTTGCACTTGCATTGACTATATAAGTCCAATGCAACTGACAAAACTCATTTCGGAATACATATGCCAAATATACCAATTTAGGTCATATCCAAGCTTTTAGGATACCCTGCAGGTGTTTGGGTCACTTTTATTAGATCATTTAGGGTTCTAGTGGTCCAATAAAAATCAAGATGGTACAAGTGGTTTCCCAGAAATAGTGTTGTATGCTAGGCTGGAATCTACCACTATAAACTCGATGTTGTGAGTTGTTTGCCTTGGAAACTCACCCATCGTAACCCGGAGGGAGACCATTCCCTAGACCGGGATGGGGAGGTTATCAAAGTCGTAGATCTTTCCTGTCATGGGACTAAGATGTTCGATGGTAAGTTTCATACTCTAGAGAGTGGAGAAGAATAAGACATCGACAGAGCTCTCGTTGTCGACCAGAATCCTTTTCACGTTGTAGTAGGGGTCTCCTATCCTTGCGCTAATCACGAGAGGGTCTTGATGTGATACCAACATTCCCTTGAGGTCCTCCTCTCCAAGGGTAATGGCAGTGTCTAACTTTAGCCTTTTGTCATCGTGACCTATTTTGGGTCTCTTGATTGTGAGTATTTGGGCAGCGAGAACAGAGGACTCGATGATGGTCCCCATATTCCCAACTATTTGTCTCCTTTTTGTCATAGTCATCGATCACGAGTATCATTGCAAAGAGAATACAATCTCTAGATACTTTGTAGAGTTTTGAGAACAATTTCACACAGATGACGTCAAACTGTTGCGGGTCGCTCGAGGCGCCCGTGAACCCGACGAAAATGAATTGTCCTAGCTCATGAGTGGGTCGAGGCGCAAACAGTCACAATAAAAAAGTCGACGGCTAGAAAGGAGATTTTTATGTGGAAAAACCCCGAAAATGGGAAAAACAATGGGTTCAGGATTGTGTCAACACAATTTCACTATATGTTTAATGATTACAAAGATATTTGGTCTCGATGGTGACATGTCACCGCTCGTTACAATTGTTCTTCCGGCCCGCTGGAGTCGGTAAGAAATACAATGGTGGAGGATGTGCTCAAAAGTTATCTGAAACGGTGGAATCAGCAACCGATGCTCTGGACCCGAGCGGCGGAGTCAGGAGCAATGTGCTCGGGGCAATCTAGAATGATGGAAGTAGTGACTGGTGCTCTGTACCCGACGACAAAATCGGGATTTGTATGCTCGGAGCAATATGGAAGCAACAATTGGTGCTCTGGACCCGAGTGACAGAGTCGGGAGTAGTGTTCTCGGAGCAATCTGAAACCGACAACTGGAGTTCTAATCCAGAGTGATGGAGTCGGGAGTAGAAGGAGATCTTAAAGTGCTCACTGGAAACCTTTGGGATATCTTCGAAGACCTTCGAAGAACTTTGAGGAAATCTTCGAGCATGCATGGAAATCTTCATGGGAATCCTCCGGAGCACTCTTGAGCGTATGACACAAGATGAGATGAAATGAAGGTTTAGGGGTCCTTTTATGGATTTTGAGGGTGACATTTACATAATTAAGTGATTAGGTAGTTCGATTATCCGCACGTTGTAACCATATAATGTGTTATGTGCACATCCATATAGGTGTTTTATGGCTATGCGCACACCCATGATGAGTTTCATTGCTATGCACACATCATGGTGGATTATATGGTTATGCGCACACTATAACCATATAATTTGTTATACAAACATTGTCATGCGAATTTCTGAGATACGCACCCGTCATGCGGATGTCCGCTAACGCACTCTGTCATGCAGGTGGCCGGCCAGTGGTGGTCGGCCGGGTGGCCGGCCAGGGTAACCGGTCGCGCGGTCGTGCAGTTGCGCGCATGGGAGCGCGCGGCCGTGTGGCCGCACGGTGGCGGTGACGGCCGTGTGGCGCGGCCATGCGACCACTCGTATGGACGCACACAGTCGTATGATCGCGCGCGTGGGAGCGCTAGTGGATGCGCACGGTCAAGGGGTCACACGTCCACGCGAGTGGACAGGGGCGCGCACGGTCATGCGACCCCACGGCTTAGGGACCGCGCGTTCGATCATTCTGCCACGCAGGCGGCCGGGCACACGACCGGTCTTCCACGCACGCGGCCATTCAAACGGCTGGTCTGCCACGCGCACAGGCACGCATGGCCCGGCGGCAAACCGGACGGCGACGACTACCGTCTGGTCGCGGTGGTTTGCTGCCAGTAGTCACAGTGGTGCGTCGCGTGCAGTCACATGGTCAAAGCGCAAGTGGAGTGAGCAGGTTGACTTTTTGGTCAATCCCACTTAGTCCCCATTTTCACCACTAAAGTGGTAGGGATGGAGGGATTTTTGGCTATTTGTAGCCCAATTCCTTTATAAATTAAAGGGGCCCAATCAATCTATAATATGGCTTTCGTCTCCATTATTCTCATTCGTTGCGACACTGTCGCAAAGCACTGCAGAGTTGGAAGTAGTATTTCTTCTTTTCCTCCCAACTGTGCATGCGAACACATCGGAAACCATCAAAAACGGCGACTTGCTCGCCAAAGAGGAGCCAGTGATTCTCGCTTAACTGCTTACTGCATCTGTTCCCTAAAACATAACAATACATACAAATTATTACATAGCAGTTCCCTTGCACATTATTTTGTCATACATGGATGGTATCAGTTCAAAAAGATATGCCTTATGCAAGAAATTTGACGGCCCAGGTGCACCTGGAAGCAGATTGTGTCTGGGTAAAAAACACTGTTTTGCAAAAGTAGTGTACTAAGTAACGATCCATGTATGCTAACTAGCAGAGCTGTATACAATGAACCCAAATCCAGCAACCAAGACCATGACTGGGACAGTCGGGCTCAAAGAAGAGGTGCGACGACATTCCGGGACTCTAGAAGGCTGGAGTCGATATGCTGCCACATCTACTTAAATCGATCAAATGTCTGCCGGAAAACTGATGAATGAGGTTGTTAAGCTTGGAGAAGAACTGGAAAACAACATTACGATGAGCTCGGGGGGGGGGGGGGGGGGGCAAGGATATGCTTTACTTCAATTCCAATAAAAAAGTGGACTGTAAATATCAATAGACTGCGAATAGCACAATTCAACCTGCTTATAACATTGGTCTAAAACAACGGTTGAGTTTTATACTACAATATTATATTTGATTAAAAAAATCACTCGGGCTTGAATAATTCCTTAGTTTAACTGAATGAGAGGTGGGCGCGCAATGAGGGAAGGTTTGAGCAGCTTCGTGGATTCGTATGGGTTGTTCTCCCTGAATTCCCCTAGGAGGGCATCGATTGGCATGGTGCGAAGCGATTCAATTGTTCCCTTGCTGGGCACGTCTGCCTCGCACCTCGTCGGAGTGTTACCGCTGGCCTCGTAGACCTTCACATTTCATTGCAAATATTATGAACAGATTCAGTTAACTTCCAAATCTTAGTTATTACGTGCCCGAATACATACCGCGTAGTCATGCTGAAAAGTTACTCTGGCACAGAAGTTGATATTGGAAGCCAGGTCATTATGTTCTCCACTTAGCTCTTGCAGACAAGTAGAGTGAGCTTCAACCTCCGACATCACCCCGGCTACCGATTTCCTGTCATGCTCCAGCACAGCTGACAAAATAATATATTTAAGAAAGCAGTTGGAATAAAGTACTGTTATATAAAGCATGAACAACATACTGTCAAAGTGCGCAATGATATCAGTGCTGTTCCTTTGGGCATCTTGCATTGCTAAATTGCACGCCATGTCAACCTCGGCGTCATGTTGGTCATTGCTCTCCATTGCATTCCTGCACATGGAGCAGTGCGATTAATTGGAGGGTAGTGCACTTTGCCGTGCGGAGGAAAGAAAAATCTTGGGACCTTGTACCTAACAAGGGCCTCCATGTCTTCGACATGCTTGCTGCTCATTTGGCTGGCAGATTCATGCACCTTTTCCCGTTGATGGGATGCGTCCTCCACAGTGTTAACGCTGCAGTGAGTTTGCAATAATAAATACAAACAAATAACACAAGTTTGAATATGTATGAATTTAGTCATGAAGAAGACGGTGCAAGGAAAATGATGCGAGGGCATACCATTGTTGTGCGATGGCTTCCAATCGGCAGTGCTTCACACTAGATAAGTCCAAGCCATCCTTGGAATCATGTTGCATCTGCAAGTAGAATTCCTCCCACTTCCTCTTGGCATCACCGGTCACACTTGCCATAGATGATGTGTACTTATCAACAAACGTTTTGTTCTCCAAAGCAGCTTCTCTGAACCCATTGAGCCTTGTGTCAACCTGCCGATTCAGACGATCATTTAATTTAGGGATGACAAACAACACGAGTTTGATGATGTAAATTGAATCAAGACCAGCTCTTTCTGTCGATGCATGTGAGTGGAAACCCAGCTCGTCACTTGAGCTATGAGCTTCTCCGTCTCCAATCTGGTCAGCACCTGATAGTGTTCAAAAGTGGGTTAGTTTTTTTCTGAAGAAAATTTATTGAAAAATAGTACAACACTAGATGAAAGAACATTACCTCATGGGCCTTCTGAAATTCAGTAATGCCTTGGGTTTGAACTTCATGAACCCAACTTGAATGGCTCTGAAGCTTCTCGGATTTCTCTTTTAACTCGTCAATCAATTCAAAAACAAAGCTGGAAATCTCCTTTGTATGATCCAAACTAGTATTGAATCTCTAAAAAAACAATTTCATGAACAAAAATCACACATTTATTTTTCTACTGTTAACCATTATTATTGAACCTATTATGTAACAGAAAATTAATTTTACATAATAATAAACTAGAATGACCAATGATAAAATAAACTACTGAACCTCACGAAGCTCCCTCATAAACTGTGCAATTTCTCCTCTATAGTTTGATAAACTGCCTTGTAAATCAGTGAAAATTATGTTTGCACTGGATCCACCTACAGCAAGTAGCTGTAAAAAAATTATAATTAAAAGAAAATACGATCAGAAAAAATAAATAGATTGAAAATCTTCAGGATTTAAGAGTGCTAGAAGCATGGTACTCACATGATCAAGAGAGCAGCTGTTCGTACTAGTAACAGAAGACAACTCCTCGAGGCATGCATTATTTGTTGCTTTGTGCAAGCAAATAGCATTTTGCAATCCTTCCATGTGGGAAGTGTACATTAACTTTGATGTAGACACCTTCTTTTTCAGCTCCATTAGAGCCTTGTTCATAAGGAAATGTGATAATAGGTCATAAAGGGTCGATTGTATTGCATCATCTTGCCAAAGAAGAGAAAAAGGAACAGCCAAGGACAATTTAAAACTACCTTATCATGAAAATCAAGACATGAGTGACTAAGCTTCTCAATAGAATGTAGGTGCTTATTTTGTTGTTCAATGGATGCAACAACAAGGTTGCAAATAGTGTTGATTCTCTCTGCCAGATCAGCTTGAAACTTATCAACCAATGACCTATTTGTAGCATTCAATTGGTCTTCTCTAGCTGTACCACAAGTACATGGTTCAAAAAAAATTAATTTAGCAGCCATACAATTAAAAACTAGATAATAAGATGCAACAAGAGTCATTTAAGGCATGTAGTGATACCTATTTTAGAAAATAATGAGGTATTGTCCTGGATAGATTTCTCTAAATCAGACCTCAGTACACAGGCTTGATGTGCTAAAGCATTCTCTGCAGCAAGTAACCATACAATACAAATAGATCGAGGTTCTCTAATTCTGGAAAAAAAAAGATTATGTAACAGCTGCAGACCTGCCTTCCGTTGTTCCGCAATAATATAATCTCTCTCCTTCAAATGATAACAAGTCTGTTGCAGATCTTCCCTTGTAGTGGCTAAGATTTTGTTAGTGTGGTCCAAGCTTTCCTGAATAAAGAGAGAACAAAAAAAAATTGTTGTTGCTTACATTTTATTTTAAAAGTACGAACATTAATTTTTTTTAAAAAAATGGACTTACCTCTGTAGCATCAAGCTTTTTGTTCAGATCAGCAGACTGCTGCAGCTGAGCATCATACTTTCCTTGAAGATCATCAATTTGCTGTCATTAAAGTAAAAAATATTAGATGCAACTATTCACAGAATTTACATTACAGTTTACTTTGAAATCAAAAAAATTGGACCTTTTGATTGCTTTCAAGCATAGTG
Organism: Platanthera zijinensis; assembly: GCA_039513925.1. NCBI lineage: Eukaryota > Viridiplantae > Streptophyta > Magnoliopsida > Asparagales > Orchidaceae > Platanthera > Platanthera zijinensis. The sequence continues at coordinate 50,566,844 of CM077087.1, read as the reverse complement.
CTCATTTGCTCAATTTGTTCAGCCATGGTCTGTACAGAAAACAAGCATAAAAATTGCCTCTTAGCCAACAGGATACTAAAGAGAAGTCGAAGGTGCTTTCCATAAAACAAAATCAACGTGAAACATAAAGATGGAGTGCTGCAACATAAAAATTGAAAGCATAAGAAAGAAGTACAGTTCAGAATGACTGAACTTGTAAAGTTTTCATCAAGCCATGGTGAAGGAGAAGGATTATGTGCTAGTTATGAGTTATGACAACAAAGTTCTCACTTTAATGTTTGGGCTCATCGACATGATGTTATGATGCGGGACGAGCTGGACCCACGATGAGGGCGCACGTATCAACGTTGACCACACGCCATGGCCGCATGACTGTTTTGGGATGTTTTTATTTTTCAGAGCGCTTGTTCATTTTATGCAATGCGGTTTTTATTGTTCCCACATATTTAAGCCCAGGTGAGGGGAAAAATTTGTGTGAACCGGTTATCTACTGGGTGGACTCCCTGTTTTGAAATTAAGCAAGAAATTTCCTCCTTTACTTCCTCTCTCTAAATCCCCCTCTCTCTCTACCCGCTTGGTTCACCGCTTGGTTCGCCGCTCGCCCTAGCCGCAATCGCGCCAATCGCGCAACGCTTTTCCGGCGTTGACTCCCCCGATCCCCCACTTTCCCTCCCCATCTCTTTCTCTCTATTTCTCCCTCTCTCCTTGTCCTCTCTTCCTACCCGTCGGGTTTTCCCCATGTCAAACCATTGCACCGCCGGGCTCCAAGAAGAGTTATGTCGATCCTTGGTGGGATTCATCTCTCTCCGGTCCTATCATGCGATCGAGATCAGGAGGTCATAACAACTTGGTATCGGAGCCAAACACCGGCGTTCCACTCTCTGATACCTACCGCGCTGCCCTCATTGCGCCACGCCGTCCATCAGCACACTCGCCGCCGCCCAGCTTGACCGCGGGTTTACTTCCTGCGCCGGTCGTGGACCCCTTGCAGCCTCCCTCTATGGCCGACGGTGGTCCGCTAGATCAAATCATGGAGCTCTTTCAATCCATGTTCGCCACCCAGAACGGCAAGATGGAAGCCCTCAATGCTCGCTTGGATGCTATCCAAGGCGCCCCTCCCCCGCCGCTGGCAACCCACGCGACCTCCCCCACCACGAGTCGGGTCGATTCGCCCCACCCTCGCGGGGACAACTTCTCTTTTCCCCGTTCTATACGGATGGATTTCAGATCTACGAAGGTAGCGAGGATCCACTCCCTTGGATAACGCGATGCGAGTTCTACACAAATCAACATACACCGGACGAGAAACGCATCAGAATCGCTTCTTTCCACCTCCTTGAACTGGCACAGTTATGAGTGACTCAATTCCTACGGGAACACCCTAACCCCTGGTGGGAGGGTTTCCGGGCAGCATGAACACTTCGGTTTGGCCCGGCCATGCCAGGCAACCCCCTCGGCGACCCCATCGCTCTAACCACGAGACCTCCCCCACCACGAGTCGGGTTGATTCGCCCCACCCTCGTGGGGACAACTTCTCTTTTCCTCGTTCTATTCGGATGGATTTCCCAATCTACAAAGACCGCAAGGATCCACTCCCTTAGCTCACGCGATGCGAGTTCTTCTTCACAAATCAACATACCCCGGACGAGGAACGCATCGGAATCGCTTCTTTCCACCTCCTTGGACTGGCACAGTTATGGGTGACGTAATTCCTATGGGAACACCTTAACCCCTCTTGGGAGGATTTCCAAGCAACATGCACACTTCAGTTTGGACCGGGCAACCCCCTCGGCGACCTCATCGCCCTCAAGCACACCGACCCACATTGAATCTTATTTGGAGCAATTTCAACTGTTACTGTCCTGCGCCACATCTGTCTTTCCGTCACAGCAGGTTTCCCTCTTCATGGCTGGGTTACCCGAAACAATTGCGTTGGGACATGGAGTTTCAGAAGCCGCAGGATCTCACAACCGCTATGAGCAGAGCTCGCGCTTGCGAGCGCCGCCTAATGCTAGACCGGACGCCCGCTGCGACTATTTTGGCAACCGGCCATCTTTCGGGTTCTCCAATCCAAAACGTCAAGTGGGGACGAACCACCACATCCCACTTTTCACCACCGCCTATCCAGACCCGAGATGGCAATACACTGCGAGAAGGGGTACTTCAATTGTGATGAACCTTTCGCCCCCAGTCACCGGTGCAAACGTTTATTTTGGTTGTAAGTTAATAACCCATCTGAGGATGAGGACGACGGACCCGATGACTGTGGCACGCCACAGCTCTCTCTCTCAACGCTATAGCAAGGGCCGCAGGACGACTGCACCATTCAGATGTATGTTGATGTGGAGGGGGCATACCTCTTAGCTCTCATGGACACGGGAAGCACCCACAGCTTAATTCGTCAGGACAGGGCCCTTAGTCTTCATCTTCCTTTCATCTCCCGTAGCCACGTCAAGGTGGTCGTGGCAAATGACTAGCAGATATCGTGTCCTAGTGTTTGTCGATGTGTGGCCTTTGCAGTTGATGGCTACCGTTCACAGACAGATCTCTTTTTAGTGGACCTTCGGGGTTTTGATATCGTCGTGGGCGTTCGTTGGTTGCACACCTTGGGACCACTCACGTGAGATTTTGATTGCCTCACCATCTCATGACAAGCGGGTACTCGTTTGGTCCAGTGGCAAGGCCACATCCCAGGACAGTCTCCCTCCTTTCTGGTCCACACCGAGCCCCTGGCCACTTCTACGAAGAAGCCTGCCGACTACCCTCCGGACCTTGCCAACCTTCTGCGGTTCTTCTCTGGTATATTCAGCCCGCATTCGGGCCTTCCCCCGCATCGCCAGCAGGACCATCACATTTGCCTCCTTTCGGGCTCAGCCCCGATTGTAGTGTGCCTGTACCGCTACCCTTTTCATCAGAAGGAAGAGATCGAGCGGCAATGCGACCTTCTCCAACAAGGCCTCAATCGGCGCATTGTCACCCCCTTCTCTTCCCTGGTATTGCTAGTGCACAAGAAAGACAGTTCGTGGTGGCTCTGCGTGGACTACCGGGTCCTAAATGCTATCGCGGTCAAGGACAAGTTTCCTATTCTGGTAGTGGAGGAACTCCTCGACGAGCTACATGGAGCGTGCTTTTTCACCAAGCTCGACTTGTACTCCGGCTATCAGCAAGTCCGCATGGAGGCCGACGACGTGGAGAAAACTGCATTCTGCACGCACCATGGTCATTTTGAATTCTTGGTCATGTCGTTCGGTCTAACGAACGCTCCTTTGACTTTTCAGACCCTCATGAACGAGGTATTGCACCCTTTTCTCTAAAAGTCAGTTCTTGTTTTCTTTGACGACATTTTTGTCTAATAGCAAGTCATGGGCGGAGCACCTACAACATCTACATGTCGTTCTCAGTTTGGTCACACTCACTAATTGGTTCTTAAAGCCTCCAAATGTTCCTACGGACAACGCTCTGTCACCTACTTGGAACATGTGCGCAATTTGGGTGTTTCGGCCGACCGGGCAAAGCTCCAAGAAGTGGCGTCGTGGCCCATGCCGCAAACCTTTACCGCCTTACGCGGATTCCTTGGTCTTACGGGATATTGCCTCCGCTTTATCCGCAATTACGTCACCATTGCAACTCCCTTGACCAGTTTACTCCAGAAGAACGCCTTCACGTGGACGGAAGCCGCGACTCAAGCTTTCCACTCTCACCAAGCGGCATTGTTGTCCGCTCTTGTTCTCCGACAACCGGACTTCACCCTACCCTTCCTTGTGGAATGCGATGCCTCGAGACTCGTCTATGGCGCAGTCCTCCAACAAGAGGGGCATCTGATAGCTTACTTCAGTCGACAGACCACCATCCACCATCGTAAACTGCCGGCCTATGAACAAGAACTTATTGGGCTCACCAAAGCCGTTCAACATTGGCGCCCTTACTTATGGGGCCGCCCCTTTATCATTCGGACGGATCACTATAGCTGAAAGTACTTGCTCGAACAAAGGTTATCTATGGTGCCGCAACAACAGTGGGTGAGTAAACTTCTCGACTTCGACTTCCAAATGTAATACAAGGCCGTTGTGCTCAACCGGGCCGCTGATGCTCTCTCTCGCCACAACAACCCACCCGCGGACGCGCTCCTCGCCATTTCCTTTCCCACGGCGGATCTTCTCTCCTCGCTCCGCCAAGAGGTTCAACAGTCTCCCAGCCTATCAGAACTCCTCCACCGGGTAGAAACGGGCCTCACGGATCAGCATTGGACCGCCCACAACGTACTTATCTTCTACCATGACCGTGTGTACGAGGACACGACATCTCCTCTCATTCCCACCATTCTAGAGAATGTCCATTTTCGTAGTCATGAAGGCGTTCACCGCACTCTCCAACGACTGCGAATGGAGTTCTATTGGAAAGGGATGCATAAACATGTTCATGCCTTCATCGCGGCCATCACAGTTTGCCAAAGAAACAAGACCGATCATCTCCTTCCAGCAGGCCTGCTCCAACTCCTACCGGTACCCACACAAATTTGGGTGGATTTCTCTATGGACTTATATGGAAGGGTTTCCTTCGGTCCACGGGAAATCGATTTTGATGGTGGTGGTAAATCGATTCTCCAAGAGGTCTCATTTCATCACCTTGCCTCGGCCACTCATTGCCGAGAACGTTGCCCGGATATTTTCCCAAAAAAATCGCTTACACGGCATGCCGGAGAGTATCGTTTTGGACAGGGACAAGGTGTTCACTAATCATTTTTGGAAGGAGCTCTTCTCCCTCAGCGGTACCAAGCTTTCTTTTTCTTCCGCTTACCACCCGTAGTTGGATGGTAAGACTGAGTTAGGCAACCACACTGTTGAGATGTATTTGCAATGTGTCACTGGTGATCGTCCTTGGGATTGTCCGCCCTGGCTTCCTTGGATATAATACTGCTACAACACCGCATACCACACGGCGTTGAAGATTACTCCGTTCCGCCGCATTTATGACCGAGAACCCCCACGTCTCCTCTCATATACGGACGGTTCCACTCGTTTAGATGTTGTGGACCGCGAATTGGTAGACCGCGATGAGTTCTTGCAAGCAGCCCGGAACCTCCTCGTTCAGGCTCAACAGTGTATGGAAGTCTCCTACAACCGTGGCCATCGTGATCTTACTCTCGCCGTCGGCGATTAGGTTTGGGTGTGGCGTCGCCCATTTTGTCAAGTGGCCGCTATCCGACCCGCCTCCAATCAAATGGGTCCCAAATTTTTTGTCCACTTTCCGATTACAGAACGCATTGGTAACGTGGCTTACCTCCTCAACCTACCTCCGGAGGCGCACATTCATGACGTTTTTCTCATTTGTCAGCTCACTCTTTGTGGGGCCTCCGTAGTCTTCTCCACTAGTTGATATTCCGTCCCCGCTTGAGGACAAGTTGTCTTTCGGTGAGGGCGGTGATGTTATGATGCGGGACGAGCCGGACCCACATTGGGGGGGGGGGGGCAAGTACAAACGCCGACCACACGCCATGGCCGCATGACTTTCTTTGGATGTTTTATTTTTTTGCATGATTGTTTATTTTATGCAATGCGGTTTTTATTGTTCCCACATGTTTAAGCCCAGGTGGGGGGCAAAATTTGTGTGAACCGATTATCTACCTGGTGGACTCCCTGTTTTGAAATTAAGCAAGAAATTTCCTCCTCTACTTCCTCTCTCTAAATCCCCATCTCTCTCTACCCTCTCAGTTCGCCGCTCGCCCTAGCCGCACGCGCATGTCACGCGACGCTTCTCTGGCGTCGACTCCCCTGATCCCCCACTTCCCTCTCCATCTCTCTCCCTATTTCCCCCTCTCTCCTTGTCCTCTCTCCCGACCTGTCGGGTTTTCCCCATCTCCAACCATTGCGCCATCGAGCTCCAAAAAGGGTTCTGTTGATCCTTGGTGGGATTCATCTCTCTCCATCCCTATCACGCGATTGAGATCAGGACATCATAACACATGACATGGTGAAAACCTGTTTGAATCTCTGTTATGACCACTCACCTGAGATTGGGTGTGGGGTCCGAAAGGGAGAAATTTTGGAAAATATCTTTTGGGCCCTTCTTGGATTTTGAATTCCAAATAGTGGAAAAGATGTGGGGAAATCACTAGCAGGCGATGATGCCAAGTAGCTACGTCGAAAAGGAGTAGGAGGTCGATATTGTGGAGCGAGTTCGACCCAACATGCAAAATGTGTGACCATTACTATGGGGAAAGAGAGAGAGAGAAGATTAGAAAAATAGGCTTAACATTCATGATGTCTGTACACCAATAAGTAGGATAAAGGGAAAAGTTACCAAAATGACCCTCACTAAAGCTTAATACATCATCGTGAGTGACAGCACGATGACGCAAATTTTAAAAAATAAAGTATGCAATAAAGATACAAAATGTTGGTACGTTATTCTCCAAGACGAGGGCGTAGAATCACCTTTCCCTTGTTGATCAAGCTTTAAGATGAAAAAGTGGAGCCCGAGTAAGCTCGATTCTTTCAAGTGACCAACATAGTATTGCCCTCTCATTGAATACAGTTATTAATCATATCTCCATTGTGTCTGGTATCGAGTATCTCGACGAGGTGGCATGCTGACTGACCTTTCGGAACTAGTAATAAAGAAAACAATGGTTCAGTAAGAGGTGTTATCACATAAGGCTTAAGTTGTGATTTGGAATGGCCCGTAGTATTGGGGGGTGAGAGTTTGTTGGCCACACTTTTGGAAGCAGAATTTATTGATAGGGGCACCCCTATCAACCAAACTCACTCTATTAGAGCAAAGAAAACCTCTCAATAGCTCGGGCTGTGGGCATTATCCATGCGTGTTTAAATTGCAGCATGTGGATAACATTGTCGATCCAAGAGGGCGCTATCCACTTCATCCACCAATGTGTTATTTCCTATATAAGTGATGTGGCGCATGAGTTTGAGCCCATAAATGATTTTAAATGGTGATGTTTGCAAGGTGTGATATGAGGTATTTTAATTGTATTCCAAGACATTGAAAGTCATCGTACTGAGTCATATGCTCGGTCTCTTGTGATGCACTTCAAGTGTTATCGCTTTTGTCCACCCGTTTGACTGCGGGTGATAAGCCAAAAATAAAGGATATCATAATTTCATCAAATTTGAATAGCTCCTTCCAAAACCTGCTAATATAAATTTTTACTTTGTCAAAGATGATGCTCTCTGGGATGCTAAGGAGCACGGAGACATCTTAAAGAATGTGTGTGTCGCACTTCCCACCGTAAATGGGTGAAACGAGAATAAAAGGAATTCTTTTGGAAAAGTGGTACCTATGTTGTCAAGGTGTGCGCCTAGGCGCGCCTGAGGCATCGGGCACAGCACGTCGCGCCTCAGCATGGTTGAGGCGAGCGAAGTCACCCAGGTGCGCCTAGGTGCGTGCCTGGCGTGACATTCAGGCACACAAAAGGCGCGCCTAGTGAATCACGTCTAAAATTGCGCTCGGGCCAGCCGGTTTAGTTAGGGTTTAGGTTTAATAAGGAGTCGGGCCATTTTTTTCATCTCACGCCCCACTCTCTCTTCCTAAACCTCTCCCCCTTCTGCCAAAAGCTCGCGATCCTTTTTTGGTGTTGCGGAAATTTCTCGGCCAACCGGAGATCGAGCGCTCTGGTGCAGTGAAGATCTGGGAATACATCAAGCTCTGGCAACTTCAGGACTTCAGGTATATTAATCACGTGCTCGATCTCTTTGTACCATGCTCGATCTCTCATTCCCGTGCTCGATCTCTTCCTAAACTTCTACCATAAGTTCACTATTTTATTATGTTAAACACACAAAAGAGAAATACCTACTCCATGTGATCTCACACCTATTCTACACCTTAACCATGAAATACACACCTGAGGAGTGTCACTGAAGCTCGGCATGAGTTCTGTTGATCCTAATGGTAGGCATGCAATTATAGCATTTGTTTATTTTCATATGAAATGACATACAACAATATCAAGTGCAAGTTAATGTAATCAAGAAATCATCTGCAACATAAGGAAACTTGGAAGCATGTGCACGGGGACTGGTGGTATAGACAGATTGGCCTGCTTGTCAAAATATTGATTATAAGAATTATCATATATTCCATTGTAGCCAAGAAGCGTATAATTTTCTAATACTAAAAGTGGAAGTATTTGATTTATCTTTATGCATTAATCAGTGTCATAGTTTTATAGATGTCGTCTGGCATGTGGGTTTCAGTATGAAAACAACCAAATTGATTTCTTCTGTGTTAATATACCATGTTTTGATACTAATTTGCTGGAAATGAATGCCGAGTCAGTTTATGGATGAAGTTGATAAAACAAGGCATTGTGTACAACTGTACATTGACGAAGTTGATAAAATAACAAAGAAGGTCCTAGACAAGATCAGGTTGATCAGGTATAGCTGTTTTTTTAATTAGGAAAATGTTGATGTTCGTTTTCATGCTACAGGCTGAGAGTCTTAACATCAGTAAAGATGTATCTGGAGAAGGAACTCGTGCAGGCATTGCTAGAAGGAACTGTAAGTGACCTACTATGTTAGCTTTATTTGGGTCTGTCTTTATGTTAAGCATTATTTGAAGTTTTTACAATTTATTTTAGCTCTAGTTCCTTTGTTTATATCTGAAACTTTTTTGACGCTCAGTTGTTCATTTTACTTGATCTGATCAAGATTAAATCATCATTTTTCTTGTCTGGCATTAATGGAATTCTTGATGGAACAGTAAGTGACATTAGATATGATTTATGATTTTATGGTCTGTTCTTATGTTATTGGTCTGAATATTTTAAAAAAATTTTGGCCTGCCCTTACTGTAATTGATTAGATAAGACTTAGATAAGATTTATGAAGATTGGATATTACCTTATATTTTCTTATTCACATTTAGTACATTTTTGATACTTCAGATACAAGAAAATTCAGCGAATTGGGCGCCCAATTCGCTGAATTTTCTTTTTTCCCCATTTTTGCACCTCACATGCCTCAGACGCACACATGCGCCTTGCACCTACGCTCCAGGGCCCCTTTGCGTCTCGGTGCGCCTTGCGCCTTTGACAACATAGAGCGGTACACCACTGCAATTAATAAGTGTAAAGAGAGGCCTCGAACCTTGTATATACTTCTTGAATGAATAGTTACAAGTATGAATACACTTATATAGGAGAAGAAAGAGAAGCGAAATCCTAAATAAAAGATGTGGGACTAATACATGGAGAGAGAAGAGAGAGAAAACATGGGCCCTTAATTGGGCTTTTCTAACACTCCCCCGCAAGCTGGAGCGTACAAGTCGTAGGCACCAAGCTTGGATAGAAACTGATAGTATAGAGGCCTGGAGAGAGCTTTTGTCAGGATATCCGCAACTTGGTCTTTAGCAGGAACATGCTCCAAATCTATCTTCTTTGACTGTACCTTTTCTCGGATAAAGTGACAATCAACTTCGATATGCTTTGTGCGTTCGTGAAACACCGGATTCTTGGCAATATGTATTGCTGCCTGACTGTCACAAAATAAGGTAGCCGGTGATGAGAGACGAACACCCAAGTCTCCCAGAAGGCTCTCAAGCAAGGTTAGCTCGGAAGCAACCGCAGCCATGGCTCGGTAATCAGCTTTAGCAGAAGAGCGAGCAACCACATTCTGTTTCTTGCTACGCCAGGTTATGAGATATCCACCGAAGTAGGTACAAAAACTCGTTGTGGAACGCCTATCATCAATGGAACCAGCATAGTCAGCGTCAGAGTACGCGACAAAGGATAGAGATGTTGATGGCTTGTACACAAGCCCTTGTCCTGGAGCGATCTTGAGATATCGAAGAATGCGCTCGACAGCTTGAAGGTGAGATGTTCGAGGAGCATGCATAAACCGACTTACGACTCCTACAACAAAAGAGATATCTGGTCGAGTGACCGTAAGGTAGATCAGCTTCCCAACCAAGCGTCTATAGTATTCTGGATTTGTAAGGAGCTTGTCGGAGTCAGAGCTATGGGCTGAGAGCTTGTGATTTGCATCCATAGGAGTATCCGCAGGTTTGCATCCAGAATAACCGGCATCATGAAGGAGGTCCATACAATACTTTCGTTGGGATAACACAAGACCATCAGGGCGTCGTGCAACCTCAAGCCCAAGGAAATACCGAAGGTTGCCAAGATCTTTGGTCTAAAAAGTGGAGTTTAACTGCTTCTTGATATGTTGTATCCCTGTAATATCGTCGCCAGTAATGAGGATATCGTCAACATAGACAAGTAGGATCACAGTTCCGGTTGGCCGGTGTCGGGTGAAGAGTGAAAAGTCAGTCGAGCTCCGAATAAAGCCAATATCACAGACAACCTTGCTGAATTTGTCAAACCAAGCGCGCGGGGACTGTTTGAGACCATAAATAGATTTCCGAAGATGACAGACCCGAGACTCCCCCGTGGTCTCAAACCCGGGAGGTTGGTGCATGTAAACAGTCTCCTGCAGATCTCCGTTGAGAAACGCGTTCTTAATATCCAGCTGATAAAGTGGCCAATGACGATGAACAGCCAGGGAGAGAAGAACGCGAACCGTGTTCAATTTGGCCACCGGAGAAAAGGTTTCCTCATAGTCAAGGCCATGTTGCTGAGTAAAACCCCGGGCCACGAGGCGGGCCTTTAGACGCTCAACGGTGCCATCCACCGCATGTTTAATAACAAAGATCCACTTGCAGCTAACACAGGATTGACCCGCAGGAAGAGGAACCAGATCCCAAGTTCAGTTAGCCCAGAGAGCCCGCATTTCATCTTCCATGGCCGCCCGTCATCCGGGGTGGTGAAGAGCCTCATGTACAGAATTAGGGGTGGAGATAGAGGATAAAGAGAGAGTACTCTGACGGAGTTCCGGAGAGAGGCGGTGAAGAGAGACAAAGTTGGCCATCGAGTGGGCAGTGGAAGCAGTTGTCGGATCCGCAGGTTGCAAAACATCATTAGAGCGGGGCAGCACTCATAGGGTAGTAGACGAGGGAGGACGTCGAGTATACACACGAATGACTGGTGGTGTAGGTGGTTTAGGTGGGATGGGTGGGATGGGTGGGGAAGTATAGGTGGAATGGTGGAATTGACGGGAATAACAGGTCGCGGGAGTGGTGGCGGAAGAGGAGGGTCAATAGGTTAAGAGTAATATGGCTGATCTTCGAGGAAGGTGACATCAGCAGAAGTAACCACCTTGCGATCCGTGGGCGAAAAACAAACGTAGCCCTTCTGAGTTCGAGAATATCCCACAAACATATATTTAGCAGCACGGGGAGCAAGTTTGTCAGTAGACAGGCCCAGATGATGAACAAAACATACGCAACCAAACACTCGTGGGGTGATGAAAAAAGGAGGTTGGGAGGGAAAAAGAAGATTGAAGGGAACCGCAAAATTGAGGATAAATGAAAGCATGCGGTTAATAAGAGTGCAAGCGGTTGAAACCGCAAAATTCCAATATTGTTTTGGAACATTCATCTGAATCATAAGGGAGCGGGTGACCTCGAGCAGGTGTCGATTTTTCCGTTCAGCAACGCCATTTTGTTGGGGGGTATAGACACATGAGGTCTGATGGATGATCCCAAATTCCGCACAGAGGTGAGAGAAGGTATGACTAGTGTATTCACGGGCATTATCGGTGCGAAGGGTTTTAATGGTTGTGGAGAACTGGTTGCGAGTTTCAATGAAAAAGGTACGGAATACACCGGGCAATTCATAGCGGTCACGAAGGAGATACAGCCAGGTCATCCGAGAGTAGTCATCGACAAATGTGACAAAGTAACGGTATCCAAAAACACTTGTAATTTTGTAAGGGCCCCAAATATCGGAGTGAACAAGATCAAAGGGAGCAGGACGCCGAGAAGGATGTGGTGAGAACGTAGAGCGATGATGTTTCCCATAGATACAGGACTCACACGTGAACTCGTGGAAGGACACGTCTGGGAGAGATTTTTGAGGATGTTTAGAGGAGCATGACCCAGACGGCGATGCCAGTCAACGGAGCTAATAGATGACAGCACCGTTGGGGGAGACGGGTTAAGGATATAGAGACCATTCGACAGATGCCCTTTTCCAATGATGGTTTGCGTCTTGCGATCCTGCACAACACATGAGTTAGAAGAAAAAATAACAGCACAATCGAGGTCAGCAGTGAGTCGACCAATAGAGAGAAGGTTGAACGGAGAACCCGGAACATGAAGAGCAGAGCGAAGAGTAATGGAGGGAGTGAGGTTAATATCTACCGCACCAGAGACGGGAAGTGTGTCCCCACTAGCAACAGTAATGAACTGGGGATGCACGTAGTTCAAGTATTGTGGTGGTTTCCGTGATGTAATGTGGTGAGAGGCCCCGGAATCCAAAATCCAGGATTAGCTGTGAGCAAGGCAGGAGGTGCCACCATCGAAAACAGACACCACAGAGCCTGGAGGACAGCTGATCATATTGCAAGGAAAAGTCCGCAACGGTCACGGTGACAACGCACCAGCGGCAAGAAACGGCCACGACCAGCGCGGTAAGAACAGCGTCCGCAGCGGCGAGAAACAAGCAGGCTGCGCGGTTAGGAGAAGACCGCAACAGAAGCAAACACCCGACGAATAAGGAACCAGACCGGGCGGATAGGAACAGACCAGGCCGCGGCGAGAAGGAGCAATCGCCAGCGAGAAGCAGGTCGCACCAAGAAGAGGCAGAGCGGGAGGCCGTAGTGAGAAGAGGATCAGGCCGCGCGGTCACACCAGCAATTAGGCAGATCGCGAACAAAATGCGGAAAGGGAAGTCCGCACGGTCAGGTGGACAGCCGCGGATAGAGAGAGGAGAACTCGCACCGGTAAGGAAAGGACACAGCGGGAAGCAAGATATTGCGAGCTGGGAACTCGGGCGATCAGGAGACGGGACCGCGAGTAAAAACAACTCAAGGCAGTAAGAGGGAGGGCCCGCAGCGGATAGGAAGAGAGACCGCAGCGGGTAGACAGAGTGGAGGACAGCAGTGGATAGGCGAGGCCGCAGCGAGCGAGAAGCAGGTCGCGGCGAACAGAAGAGGCAAGGGGCCGCGAGCAGCGGTTAGCGAGCAAGGAGAGACCGCGGCGGAGAGAGAGACCGCGCGGAAGATGCCGCAAGCCGCAGCGGAGAAAGCCGCAAGCCGCAGCGGAGAAAGCGAGATAGCACAGAGCAGAAAAGAAGGGCAGGTCGCGACGAGCAGGAGAGCAGGTCGCGACGAGCAGGAGAGCAGGTCGCGACGAGCAGGAGAGCAGGTCGCGACGAACAGGAGGCAGCCATCAGGAAGAGGCCGCGAGTAGAGAACTCGAGCGGTCAGAAGAAGAATCCGCGAGTTAGAGAACTCGAGCGGATTAGGCAGAGAGAGGAAGCCACGAGTAGGAAAGAGAGAGCCCGCAGCGGACAGCAGAAGGGAGAGGTCGCAGCGGACAGAAAGAGCCCGCGCGGGTAGAGAAGGAAAGGAGAAGGTGGACCCACGTGAGAGAGGATTATAAAGGAGGGGGGGAAGGGAAAGAGGAGGAGGTGGAAGCCACGAGAGAGGAAGAATTTGAGGCGGGTAGAAAAAAGAGAGGCCGCAAGAGTCCGCGGCTAAGGGAAGCCGCGCGGACTGGGAAGGAAGGGAGGCGGCTAGAATTTTGGCTAGGTCGGAAACCCAAGGAGGAGACCGGTTCCCTCTGATACCATGTAAAGAGAGGCCTCAAACCTTGTATATACTTCTTGAATGAATAGTTACAAGTATGAATACACTTATATGGGAGAAGAAAGAGAAGCGAAATCCTAAATAAAAGATGTGGGGCTAATACATGGAGAGAGAAGAGAGAGAAAACATGGGCCCTTAATTGGGCTTTTCTAACAATAAGCATCTTCATTTACAAGCAAACATCCCTTCCATAAAATTCATAGAAATATCAACTCGGAGTTGGACAGACGCCAATAATAGTTCCATAAGCTGAGTGAGGGTGAATCCTCCTTCCTCCATGGTCTAAGAATGTGATAGTTGGGTTATGGTCAGGCACAAAAGGAGAGGAGGTTAGGTGTGTTGATATGCTGGAATGGCAAGCAGAATCGTGGGAGAGGAGGTCAGGTGGGTCAGCCAACTAGGGCAGTGGGTAGAAATAGCAATTAGAATGGGCTCGCAAACCCGATGAACATGAGAAGGACGTGAATTCCTTTAGGCATGCGCCGTGGCATCAAGGAGTGGGCGAAACACTAGTAAAATTCTTATTTTTGTTGTTGAAGCTTCTGCATAGCTGCAGTTTTACCCAATATAAAACTTGCATTATCATAAACTGCAAATGGTTGTTATACCATAAACGAGGATTTTCCCAAATGTGTGATATCGTAGAAAGTTCAAATGCCTATTGTTAGAAAAGCCCATGTAAAAGGCTCATTATTGGGCCCCTTTCTTTATTGTTTTTCCTTCTTCTCTTATTAGTCCCACATCTTGTATAGGATTTCTTCTCTCCTTCTCTCTCCAATATATTTGTATTCTCTCGTTGTATTTACATACACAAGCAATACATACAAGTGTTGTGTTCTCTCAGCATGGTATCAGAGGGAGGTTCCGATCCTCCGACCTGTGGGTTATGGGTCCACCACGCTTCCGTTGGGCGACATGGTATCACTCGAAGGAGCATAGAGCAAACATCAGATAAGGAAGGAGTAGCTACCGAAGCCAGAACCTGAGCACGGATACTCTGAAGGTGTGTCGGGACACGAGCCATCATCATTGCAATGCAAACGGCCTTCTTCTGTGCGCGCTGAGCAGCAAGATCAGTGGTAGAAGGCTTATGCTGAATCCAGGCCTTCACCTCCACTGCACGTATGGCTTGTTTCTCCTCTAGTCCGCGCTGGATCTTAGACTCGGGTGCCACTCATCACATCACCTCGCTGCGGCCGCCCAAGTTCTTGGATGCTCCTCATCTGAAGTGTATCACCTGCTTCGTCCATCTTGTAGGTCCGTCCACGGACAAGTTGGATCCCCGGGCGGCTAAACAAATTTTTGTCGGCTATTCCCGTACTCAGAAAGGCTATGCGTCTTATTCCCCGGCTACCCGGAAAGTCTCCGTATCTGCTGA
The DNA here is from genome assembly GCA_039513925.1 of Platanthera zijinensis. NCBI lineage: Eukaryota > Viridiplantae > Streptophyta > Magnoliopsida > Asparagales > Orchidaceae > Platanthera > Platanthera zijinensis. The sequence continues at coordinate 50,551,799 of CM077087.1, read as the reverse complement.
TGTCACCTTCCGGGAGGATCAACCTTTCTTCTCTCCTCCTCTACCCACACCTCTACCACCGACAACTCTACAGCCATCCCTCCCACGACCTGTCATTTCCGTTACTGCGCCTCCTCCACGGGTTCTTCCTGGCCCAGCTCCTGCTCCGTCCAAGCCGCCTGTTATCCGTGTCTACACTCGTCACCTTCCTCATTCTGTTGCCCCTATGCAGTCGGCCTCGACCTCAGCTTCTTCGTGCCCTGCTGATCCGGTTCCCGCTTTTACTGCTCATCCGCTGGCAAACTTTGTCTCTCTACATCGCCTCTCTCCCCACCTTCGGACATTTGCTACTTCACTGTCCTCGGTTTCTGTTCCTACCTCTGTGCAAGAGGTGCTCCAACATCCTGGCTGGTGGGCCGCCATGGAGGAGGAAATGGCTACTCTCTGGGCCAACCAAACATGGACTCTCGGCCCCCTTCCTCCGGGTCAGAAACCGGTTAGGTGTAAGTGGGTCTTTGTCATCAAACATGATGCTGATAAGACAATAGACAGACTGAAAGCTCGCTCGGTGGCTCGTGGATTCACCCAATAACAGGGGCTTGACTAAGAAGAAACCTTTTCTCTTGTGGCCAAACTGAACACCGTTCGGGTCCTCATCTCCGTGGCTATCCATCGCCAGTGTCCCTTACTCCAACTGGATGTTAAGAATGTCTTTCTGAATGGCGATCTCCAGGAAACAGTGCATATGCAGCAACCTCCCGGGTTTGAGACCACGGGGAGTCTCAGGTCTGTCGCCTTAGGAAAGCTCTGTATGGTCTCAAACAATGCCCACGGGCGTGGTTTGACAAGTTCAGTAAGGCCCTTCGGGAGGTTGGTTTTACTCGAAGCTCGGCAGACTTCTCATTGTTCACTCATCACCAAACAACGGGAACGGTTCTTCTATTAGTTTACGTTAATGATATCATAATTACGGGAGACGACTCGAAAGGAATACAGGAGGTCAAACTACATCTGAGCACAGTTTTTCAAACAAAAGATCCGGGGCCCCTTCGATACTTATTGGCTCTTGAGGTTGCCAAACGGCCGGATGGTCTCGTCCTCTCTCAGCAGAAGTATTGCCTTGACCTCCTTCATGATGCTGGTTATTCAGGTTGTAAGCCGATTGACACCCCAATGGATGCAAATCACAAGTTATGCGCTCAGGCTTCTGACTCAGATCTCCTACTCCAGAATCCTGAATACTATCGTCGTCTCGTTGGAAAATTGATCTACCTCACAGTTACCAGACCGGATATTTGCTTCGCTGTTGGTATTGTTAGTCGATATATGCATTCCCCTCGAAGATCTAATCTTCAGACCGTTGAACGCATTCTCAGATACCTTAAAACGGCTCCTGGTCAAGGATTGGTATACAAAACCTCATCTTCAGCTCCAACATTGGTAGCATATTCTGATGCTGATTATGTTGGTTCCCTTGATGATCGACGGTCAACCAGTGGTTTTTGCACATATTTTGGAGGACATTTGATTAACTGGCGAAGCAAGAAACAAGTTGTCGTTGCTAGATCATCAGCTGAGGCAGAATACCGGACAATGGCTTCGGTGGTTTCTGAACTAACTTGGCTTGAAAGTCTTCTTACCGATCTGGGTGTAAGGCTCCCTTCCCGAGCTCTCCTCCTCTGTGACAGCCAAGCTGCTATACATATAGTCAAGAACCCGGTCTTCCACGAAAGAACAAAACATATTGAAGTCGGTTGTCACTTCATCCGGAAAAAGGTTCAAATGAAGAAGCTCGACCTGAAGCATGTTCCAAGGACTGAACAAGTTGTGGATGTCCTCACTAAGGCTCTTTTCAACACCCTCTTCTATCAGTGCTTGTCCAAGTTTGGTGCATACGATTTGTACGCTCCAGCTTGCGGGGGAGTGTTAGAAAAGCTCATATAAAAGGCCCATTATTGGGCTCTTTTCTTTATTGTTTTTCCTTCTTCTTTTATTAGTCCCACATCTTGTATATGATTTATTCTCTCCTTCTCTCTCCTATATATTTGTATTCTCTCGTTGTATTTACATACACAAGCAATATATACAAGTTTTGTGCTCTCTCAACACCTATAAATGCCAATGTAGGTGAGGAGTGATGGAGAGGCATGCATTGGTGACAGAGGTGTATGGAGATGGATCTGATACTAAGGTGTTACAACCAACCATCTGAGATCAAGTGCATGGTCCAAGAAAGAAGAAGTCATGGAGGGCACCCTCTTAACCCTCCTTGGATCTTGGTTTCCTAATGGAGACGAGAAAATGAAGACGACGCCGACAAGGGAGATTTGGCTGCATAGAAGAGAAGGAGGTCGATACATAGGAGACGAGCTCGACCCAACATGCGATACGCATGACCGGGGACCGCTGCTATGGGGAAAGGGAGAGGAAGATGAGAATATTAGAAAATTAGGGCTTTCATACTGTAAAGGGAAAAGTTATCAAAATGCCTCTCTCCAAAGCTTAATACAATATTGTGAGTAAAAATGTGATAACACTACAACAAAAACACTCAAGCCTTTATCCCACTATAGTGGGGTCGGCTATATGGATCCTTTGTCGCCATTGTGCCCTATCTTTTGTATGGATCCTTTGTCGCCATTGTGATAACATTAATTTATAAAAATAAAGTGTGTAATAAAGATATAAAATATGTGGCTTAGGGCTTGCCCCTGGATTAGTATGTCGTTCTCCAGTGTGATGCTATAAGAGGAGCATGAATTATTCAAGGGTATACTAATATTGATGGCTCCCTGTGAGTGACCATCATTGATGTTGAAATAACTTAACACATATCCCATTATAAAATTTTAGAAGTGTGTACTCAATGATTATATATTGTGTAGTTTATTTATATATCGTACCAATAATTTCTATTTGATTATGTTGTTTATTTAAGTTTTGAATTGTCATCAAAGCCATTATTGATCCCTAGTCTGAAGGCAAAAATTGAGGGTTAATAGAGGTTGACATCCAATCTTGAAACCCGCATCAGAACAAATGGAATGAATTTAAATATAAAAAAGTTAGTGCCAAGGCATTCCACATTAGTGATGGTACATGACCTTACCCAATTGTGGTGAAAGTAAGCAACAAAGCAAATCTATTGTAGAATACCGAGATGGTGGGGCGCATTGAAGAGAATCCAATACAAGTTCGACGCATTTATTCTTCTTGATCAAAGACGACTAATGGATCGGCAAGATTAAAGCATCAAAAATTTTATCTTTAATTATGTTTAAGACATGCTTGATTTATAAATGTCAAATTACGATTATGTACTTATGTGGAAAAATATATATATAGTCTACTAGGTATTCTCTATATTTTATGCTTGATGAATATTGAATGAACTTAAGCCTGGAAAGATAGGAATCATACACACCCGTCTCCTTGGGATCCCTCTTCCATATACTTCTTACAGGCATCATGGGCCAAGGAGCAATAGTAACAACACTACCGTAGATAAGCTAAAAATAGACTTAGGTAGTTCGGGCATGTACAACAAAGATTAGAAAATGCACCAGTTCGATGAGCATATAATGTTATGATCAAAATATCGAGCAGGAAATTATATATGACCAAGATAATATGAATGAATGTTGCTCAAGATGATTTGTGTAGTTTTGTTTTAACTTCTTAAATAACACTCAATAAGAGTGTGAAAACGAGGATTTATAAGTCAAATACAAATAATTGGGATATGGCTATTGATGATGATGACATGACATAATTCATGAATAAACTTCAAGACAAAAAGTAACATTATAATAATTAAATTTAATATAAAAAATGTATATACCTTTCTTTCACACTCCTCTTGGTAGTATCTCTCTTTTGGTATGTACACTCCAACCTTTTCCCGAGTTGCATATACCTCTGGAAAAAGTAACTTTTTCATTGGAGGTAAATATAAATCGAAAAAGTGTCTAAATGGCTGGGTGCTTACCTGCTTTAAGGCGATCAATTTCGCCATATAGATCCTTGATCAATGTTGATTTCATCATTTTTTGATTCACCTAAAATGCAGAGCAAAAATAGCATGCTATGCAATGTAAATAACTTGGGAATAGTGTCTAAAATGGGAGCACATAACCATTTGGTTCAGAAATAAATGAAGTTAGCTTCATCTTGAATATTGAAGTGCCTTAAATGTCTGATAATGATTAGCTTGAAAAATGAGAATAAACAAATCATGCAAATGAAAACAGACTTTTGATTCGGATTAGCACAAAGTAATCAATTAACTTCTCACTGTAGCATATCACTACAAAATTTGAGATTGAAGCAAAAGCAGCAATCAACAACCAATTTACAATCATACAAGCAAACTAGCATCACAAAGATATCACACAAGCCGTTACTAGTCAATAGTATATTGTCATAAAAAACGGAACACTCCATTCATAAGAGAGCACAAGCCCTGCCTGGCAGAGGATTCATATTTTACAGTCGGTATACAAAAATGCAACAACATTTGGTTGATAAACATAAATGTATTGTCAATATTTCAAAAAGCAAAGATATAATCCCCATCTTCAAGAAAAGAACAAGTCAAATATAAAAGCTATGAGTTCAGGGTCACTAAAAAACCAAAAGAATTAAAAAAAAACATAATACGTTGGTTAACAGCACCTTCAGGAAATTTGTGGTTAAACAGTAAAAACTATACTGAATACATAATCCAAGCTTTTTTTATCTCTTGCAACCTAAATCAAATTACAAATATTTAGATAAAATAAAAATATTAGGTATAGTTTATGCATGTTGAATAAAATATGTAAAAAAGCTCATAGCAAGGCCCAACTAGAGCACATTACCACTCTAAGAATTAGTTTGACATCAGCCTATATAAGTATAGAAATACTATGAATATATGAGGAATAAATACTAAAGAATTTCTTTTGTTTTGCTCACTTTCATATTTTTCTACAAGATATCAGAGCTAATCGATCCTCAAATTAGTTTTTTTGGTTTCATTCGGCCTTGCTCACGCCCGCACCTCCCAGTCTGTTCGAGAAGCCAGGCGGTCTGCTATCTTTAGACTGCAGCTTTGTGTCTCAAGACCCTGCCCCTAGGTTCGTTCCTCCCCCCATCCTGCTTTTATAGCCTATCCTCACTGCTGCTCTGGGACCCATCTGTCTGACATTTCCCGCGGTCTCTCGTGCGTTTTCCGCACTGGTCTTGATGTGAACCTTCTGATTGCAGCTCTTGATTCGCCGCTCGTCAACTCTGTCCGTTGAGTTCCTATCCGCAGAAGCTCTGTTAGTCCTCTGACGAGCTTCCTCGGCTCTGCTCCTGACCGTTGTAGCTTGAAGCTCGTCGAACTCCTCTTATTTGCAGCTCATGTTCGCCGCTCCTGGCGATCATTTGCCCGTCTTTTGCTCGTGCAATCGCCTTCTATCATGCTTGTTGAGCACCATTTGATCGCAATGATCGCTCAGAACGCCTGCCGCCAAATTTCATTGTGATCGGCAATCTTCCTGACTGCTAGAGCTCCAGCTAGTCAAACTTCCTGTTCGCAGCTCTCATTGGCTTTTGTTTCTCGCACAAGTTCCTTTCCCGCGAGCCTTTCTTGTTCGTCGAGCTCTTCCCACGAGCTCTCTTGCTCTCTAGGCCGCCAGAACTCCTTGAAATCGTTAATGCTCCTACCCGCAAGATTTGCTCACCAGACCTCTAGTTCGCTCCTCCTGATCGTCTTGGTTTCTTGCAAGACTTCTTTCCAGCGAGCTCTCTTGTTCTTCGAGCTCCTCTCGTTGCCCGTCTGCTTGCTCTCAGTTAATCATATGTCTGCAGTAATCTCTAATTTCTTCAAGACTTATGTCTCATTCAATGAAACTGAATGATGCCTCGTCTCTTCCGACACGTGTTGCGCCACCCCTTCTAAAGTTCGTGATGAGCTTCGGATCACTGCAATCTTCCTTAATGGGAAGAAGACATTGTTGAATGGATGCACTCAGTCTGGCGTGTTCTCCAGACCAAAAGTCTCCTTCATCATCTGACTAAGGCTACTCCTACAGAGCCCGCCAAGGAATGGCTCCGTGATGACGGTCGTGTCCAATCCTGGATCCAAAACTCTATGTACAGTGAACCATATTGGATGGCCATATACCATGAGATGTCCAAGGCTATGCAGAAGGAACTTCACTTACTCTATTCTGGCAAGGACAGCTTCCAACACTTGTTTGACATCATCACAGACCTTCAATTTCTTGAATCTAGAGTGGTAGGAGACTTATCCTCCATTGTTGTGCGATCCAAAACTCTAGTGGGGGCATGGATTCAGCATCAGCCTGCAACAACAGACCTCGCCTATCAACGAGTGCCATAATGATAGCACGTGTTCCACCGCATCTCCACAGCGTCCAGGCTCAAATCCTCTCTTCCTCCATAATTCCCTCTCTTCGTATGTGTGCTCCATGCTATCAAAGATTACCCCTCCCCCCGATGCTCATGCGACTTTATCTTTGGACCTCCTCCAACAGTCTTTTGCATCCCACTTTGCTCCTCCTTAGGCTCGTGGAGATCGCACCAGTTCTCGGGGTTGGGGATTAACGGAAGGCCTTGTCTTAAATGTTCTCATTATGGCTAGGATGATCATCTTGAGGTAACCTGCTATAGTAAGCATGGTATGCCCTCACAACAACATGCATCCATTGCGGTTGATACTAACTCCACCACTCGTGACGACAATGATACTTTGTGCACCCAGCTCCAGAATCTTTAGGGGATGATCAGTCGTTCATTGGGTTCTGTTGCATCGATCTTCAATGAAGGTATCTCATGTCTCTCTCATAGCTCCACTTGGATTATGAACTCGGGTTTCTGTTACGCCCCCGGACGAGGCTCGGTTGTTTGGACAACATTACAAGCGGCGGCGGCACGGACGTGGCGTTATTGGGGCTGAACCAATGGGTTCAGCCCCCTCTTCTTAAATATATGGCTCGGGGGGGGGCTGAACCACGCCGGGTTCAGCCCCATTGGGCCGGCCGGCCCCCTTGGCCGGCCGGTCTTGGGTCCGGGGGTATAAATATCCGGACCCCTCTCTTTGGATGGCATGCAAGAATATATTCAGGTTCTTCCTCTTCTCTCAACCCTAACCCTAATCTCTTTCTCTAGCTTCCTCTACATCTTCTCTTAGTTTCTCTCCTAGTTAGGGCATAACAATTGGTATCAGAGCAGTCGATTCTCGCGGCAATGGTGAATACTCGCAATCAAGAGGAATCCTCGCGGATTGAAACCCTAGAGGAGAATGTTGTTGGCCTCACCGATTCCATGGCGGCGTTGGAAGTGCGTCTGGAGACCCGTTTGGAGGAGTTGAAGACCCTACTGAAGGGGAAAGGCCCGGCCAACGAGGATTCGGCCGGATCGGGAGCCGATCCAGCCGGCTCCGTCTCTGCGCGGGCTGCGGAAGGCGTCGGGGGCGTGCGGCCTGCGGGAGGGGCTCCGGCCGGCGCGGCGTGGCACGGAGGGGTCGGCGGCACGGGATCGGCGGGATACGGGGCTCCTGCGGCTTCGGGAGCGGGTTACGGGGGTCCGGCGGGGCTGTTTCCGCCCGGATTCACTGCAGCAGGTTTCGGAGGACTGGGATCGGCCCCGGAAGAGTGGCGCCGAGGCGGGGAGGAGCTTTTGGGGCTCCGGCGGCCACCCGACATGGTGGGACAGCAAAGGGGGGGGCTCCTTCCTCCTCCACGCGGGTTTGGGCCACCAGGAGGGGTCGGATTTGGCCCAGGGTGGGGCGGCCAGCCGCAGCACCCGCAGCCTCCGCCTTGGGGAGCGGGACAGCCGCACGGGTACGGGGGTTTTGAGCATGGGGAAAACGCAAGGAGGGACGGAGGTCCAGGAGCACAACGGTTGACCCCCGGGTTAACGCGTATGTACTTTCCAGAGTTCGAGGGCGGCGACGCCCTGGAATGGATTCACAAGGCCGAATTATTCTTCCAGTACCAGGAGGTGCCTGAAGGCCAGTGGGTGCAGCTAGCGTCCTTCCATCTGAAGGATGATGCCTTCCAATGGACACAGTGGTTTTTGCGGGGACGGGAGTACGTGCCTTGGGGGGAGTTCGTGGATGGATTTACGGCCCGGTTTGGGCCACTGGAGTATGAGAACTTTGAGGCACTCCTTCAGAAGCTTCGTCAGAAGGGGTCGGTTATGGAGTATCGGACCGAGTTCGAGAAGTTGGCGAATCGGGTTCAGTGGCCAGAGAGGACGTTTTACAGCTGTTTTATATCCGGTCTTAAGGAGCATATTCGGGATGAGGTTCAGGCACTCATGCCCCGTTCCTTGAACCATGCCATTACGTTGGCACGTATTCAGGAGGAGAGGTTCAACAGGCAACGGGCACGTAACACGAGTAGACCAGCTTTGGGCCCGACGATGGCAGCACGACGGGAGCCCCCCACGGGTACCAAGCCAACGGTGACTCGGTTGTCTTGGAGCGAGTTGGCGGCTCGGAAGGAGAAGGGTTTATGCTTTAATTGTGATGAGAAGTTCGTCCCCGGTCACAAGTGCCAGAAGGTCCAGGTTTTCATGTTGCAGCAGGAGGAGCAGCTCGAGGAGGACGTATTACCAGAGGAGGTGGAGTTTGAGGGAGACCTAGACCTGACGGAGTTGGGCGTTTCCCTACATGCCATGGAGGGATGCAATCCCCCCCCCCGCTTACGATGCGGTTGGTTGGACGGGTTCGGCGTGAGAGGGTGACGATTTTGGTCTACAGTGGGAGCACCCACAACTTTATTCATCCTGATGTAGCAAGGAAGGTGGGGCAACAGATCGACACGGGTGCAGCCTTTCAGGTCATGGTTGCAGACGGCAGCAAGTTACAGTGCCAAGGGATGTTGAAGGCGGTAGAGCTTCGGATGCAGGAATATGTGGGGTGCACGGACGTCTACCTCTTACCGATCCGAGGCTCAGACATGGTTTTGGGAGTGCAGTGGTTACAGCAGCTGAGGCGGGTTACTTTTGATTGGGATCAGATGACAATGGAATTCATGCAAGGCGGACGACAGTTCTGTTTGACGGGGCTCAGATCGTCTCCAGTTAAGGAGATTTCCCTTCGCAGTTTGCAGCAGCTGGAGGAGTCTAGTAGCTTGATGGCAATCCTGCTGGGGGTGCGGTCGGACGAGGAGGGATTAACACAGGTGCCAGATCAGTTGCGGCCGCTTGTAGAGGAGTATGATGACATCTTCCAGGAGCCGAGTACCCTTCCACCGTCACGTTTCCGTGATCATCAGATTGTGTTACAGACTGGGGCGGAACCGCCCAACATCCGCCCGTACAGGTATCCCTACATCCAGAAGGCCGAGATTGAACGCAGTGTGAAGGAAATGCTTGATGCAGGTATCATACGGCCTAGTACCAGTTCTTTTTCCGCACCGATTATTTTGGTTAAGAAGAAAGACGGATCATGGCGCTTTTGCGTGGACTACCGGGCCTTGAACAGTGTAACTGTGAAGGACAAGTTTCCGATTCCCGTGATCGAGGAGCTCTTGGATGAGTTGCATGGGGCGACCCTGTTCACCAAGCTGGATCTGCGGTCCGGCTACTATCAGATCCTGATGAAAGAGGAGGATGTGCATAAGACTGCCTTCAGAACTCATGACGGTCACTATGAGTTCTTAGTGATGGCCAATGGATTGACTGGGGGGCCGTCTACCTTTCAGGCCAATATGAATGAGATTTTCCGTTCCTTCCTGCGACGCTTCGTCCTGATTTTTTTCGACGACATCCTGATTTACAGTGCTACTTGGGAGGATCATCTACTTCATGTGGCTCAGGTCTTCTCTACTCTTCGGCAACACCAGTTATATGCTAAGCGGTCTAAGTGTTCTTTCGGACAACCTGAGGTGGAATATTTGGGGCATCTAGTTTCTGTTGAAGGGGTGAAGGCAGACCCACGGAAGATCGAGAATATGCTGTCGTGGCCCCGACCGTTGACCATTCGGGCACTGCGGGGGTTCTTAGGCCTCACTGGGTACTACCGACGCTTTGTACGGGACTACGGGAAGATTGCTAGGCCACTTACACAGCTGCTACAGAAGGATGCTTTTGAGTGGCACGCTGAGGCCGAGACCGCCTTCCAGGCGCTCAAGCGAGCTATGACGACGACTCCAGTGTTGGCACTCCCGGACTTTACCAAACGGTTCGTGGTCGAGACAGATGCTTCTGGCGTGGGGGCGGTTTTGATGCAGGAGGGGCGGCCGATCGCCTTTTACAGTAAGGCTTTGGCTCCCCGGACTCTGGGTCTCTCAGTGTATGAAAAGGAGATGCTGGCGGTGATTCATGCGCTGGCTCTCTGGCGGCCCTACCTACTTGGGCGTCATTTTACGATCCGGACCGATCACCAGAGTTTGAAGCATTTCTTGGAGCAAAGGATCTCTTCCCCCCTGCAACAAAAGTGGGTCACCAAGCTGTTGGGCTATGATTATGCGATCGAATATCGACCGGGAAGGATAATCGGGTGGCTGACGCCCTCTCTCGCTTACCCGAAGGGGGTTTGGCACACATTTTCGGGCCGCAGTTGGAGTCGATGGATGAAATTCAAGACGCGGTGCAGCGCGACCCCGAGTTACGGGCTATTGTGGAGGACTTGCAGCAAGGTCATGCGACAGCTCCAGGCTACCATTTACAGAATGACCGACTCTTCTATCACGGGCGGGTGGTCATTCCTGCTCATTCTGCTTGGCGCACGGTGATGATGCATGAGTTTCACTCGTCGCCGACAGGCGGCCACGCCGGCGTTCTTCGCACCCTTCAGCGGGCTCGGGCCAACGTGTTTTGGAAGGGCATGCGCCGCGACATTCAGGAGTTCGTACAGACGTGTGAGGTGTGCCAACGACAAAAATATGAGACTACTTCTCCGGCCGGCCTCCTCACTCCCTTGGAAATTCCACATCAGATCTGGGACACGGTTTCTATGGACTTCATCGATGGGCTACCTAAGTCGCAGGGGAAAACAGTGATCTTGGTAGTGGTGGACAAGTTGTCCAAGTATGGGCACTTCCTTGCTCTGAGCCATCCCTACACCGCGGAGTCTGTTGCGACCTTATTTGTGCGGGAGGTTGTTCGTTTGCATGGTGTTCCCCGCGCGATCATTTCCGACCGTGATCCGACCTTCGTAGGCCGATTTTGGACAGAGCTATTCCGCTTGCAGGGGACTTCCTTACGTTTCAGCACGGCTCATCATCCCCAGACTGACGGCCAGACCGAGGTCTTAAATCGGGGCGTCGAGACTTACCTTCGCTGTTTTGTCATGGATGAGCCGCGGACCTGGACTAGTTGGCTACATTGGGCGGAGTACTGTTTCAACACTTCTTATCACTCGGCCAGTAAACTCACGCCGTTTGAGGTCGTCTATGGGCGTCCACCTCCTACCTTGAGCAGTTATGAGCCCGGGAGTACGGCCGTGGCAGCAGTTGATCGGGCGCTCCGTGATCGTGATCGGACTCTCACCACCCTACGGGAGAACCTTCGAGCAGCACAGGATCGTATGAAGATTCAGGCCGATCGTCATCGTACCGAGCGGGAGTTTCAGGTGGGGGATGAAGTTTTCCTCAAACTTCGTCCTTATCGCCAGTTGTCGGTGGCCCAGCGGACAAATCAGAAACTGGCACCCCGCTACTATGGACCATTTCGGATCACGCGGCGTGTCGGGCCGGTGGCGTATACCTTAGCCTTACCGGCGAGCTCCCGGATTCATCCTACCTTTCATGTCTCCTTGCTGAAGCGGAAGTTGGGGCCTGCTGTTCCGGTCTTCCCCGTGTTGCCCGAGGCTACTAGTGGTGGCGAGCTTCGCCCGCTTCCGGAGGATGTTCTGTTGGTTAAGTGGAAACACCGTGGCACGGCGTACTGTCCAGAGCTATTGGTTAAGTGGAAGGATCTCTCGGCAGAGCACAATACTTGGGTCGATTTACTGGAGTTCCAGGAGCTTTACCCGGACTATCACCTTGGGGACAAGTTGACTTTTGATGGGGCAGGGAATGTTACGCCCCCGGACGAGGCTCGGTTGTTTGGACAACATTACAAGCGGCGGCGGCACGGACGTGGCGTTATTGGGGCTGAACCAATGGGTTCAGCCCCCTCTTCTTAAATATATGGCTCGGGGGGGGCTGAACCACGCCGGGTTCAGCCCCATTGGGCCGGCCGGCCCCCTTGGCCGGCCGGTCTTGGGTCCGGGGTATAAATATCCGGACCCCTCTCTTTGGATGGCATGCAAGAATATATTCAGGTTCTTCCTCTTCTCTCAACCCTAACCCTAATCTCTTTCTCTAGCTTCCTCTACATCTTCTCTTAGTTTCTCTCCTAGTTAGGGCATAACAGTTTCACACATCATATTACTCCACAGAAACCGCCTCGGTACTTACAATCTACGTATCCCAAGTTCATCAAGTGGATAATGGTGACACCACCCCAATTTCTGGTTCTGTTGATATGCCTCTCACCTCAGCTCTCTCTCTCCCTCTTTCTTCACCCAATTCTTCAAGTTTTGGGATCTCTTTTCTCTTCCTCACCTTTTGTTGTGCAGGATCGACAAATGCAGAATATCATTGGTAGAGTGTGATTGTCCAATGGACTCTATAATTTGGGAGTTCCACCCATGGTTCTCTCCTCTATAACTTTGCTTGATTGGCACTGACGTCTTGAGCATGTTCCTCTCCCGATGCTCAAGAAATCTCTTCCTGATCTCTCCCTCACTAACTTTACTTACAAGTCATGTATCTTCGGAAAACAACACCAATCATCCTTTCTCCCCCATTGTACTCGAAGCAATGCTCATTTTGCTTTAATACACTCTGATATATGGGGGCCATATAAAACAATATTTATGGTTATCGATTTATCGTTACTTTCTTTTATATTTATTGATGATTACTCTCATATCACATGATTGTATTTACTTCCCGGTCATTTTAAATTAACTCGTGTATTTTATGATTTTATTACTGAGACTCGTACTTAGTTTTCAAGCCCTATTAAGATGCTTTGCACCGACATTGCACATGAATATACGAGTCATGTTTTTACTAATCTTTGTATTGAGTTTGGGATCATACATCACACTTCATGTGCTTATACACCCCAATAAAATGATGTGATTAAGCGAAAAAAAATCATCATCATCTTGAGATCGCACGCTCACTTATGTTTCAAATGCAGGTTCCCAAACTTTACTGGAATTTTGCAGTTTCTACAGCCTACTACCTCATCAATCGCATGCCCTCCTCCATTCTCAACTATACAGACCCCTTTAGTCTTCAATTTCCTTCCACGCCTTCCTTTTCCATCACACCTCGTGTCTTTAGATATACTTGCTATGTCCATTATCTCGATCCTTCTACTGACAAGCTCGTTCCTCGTGCTATAAAATATATGTTCATTGGTTACTCCCGCACTCAAAAAGATTATGTTTACTATTCTCCCGACAATTGCAAGGTTGGCATTTCTGCGAATGTGACCTTCATCGAAGACCAGCCCTTTCACTTTCTTCATCCAACTACTCATGCACTTACGCTATTACCGCACCCTACTGTCCCTATTACGTCTCATCTTCCACCACTCTTTTCAACCCCGATTTTCGTACCTTCCAAACCACCCCCCTTCAAGTGTACACTCGTCATCCTCCTTGTTCTAATGCCATGCGACAGTTACCCTCGACTAGTGATATCTCGCGGCATGAAGAGTTGGTACCAGTATTTATTGCTCATCACATGGCTAATTATGTGTCATTGCATCGTCTCTCCCCGGTTCTTCTCAAATTCGCAACTTCTTTATCCTTCATTTTCATTCCAAACTCTCTACAGGAGGCTCTTCAACATCTGAGATGGTGTACGGCCATAGATAAGAAAATGTCTGCTCTGCGGGCCAATCAGACTTGGGATCTTGTCTCTCTTCCTTCGGGACACCTTGCGTGGGATGTAAGTGGGTCTTTGCGATCAAACATGGTCCAAACGGGGTGGTTAAACGTCTAAAACCTCATCTTATTGCTCGGGGGTTTACTCAGCAGCAATGCCTCGATTATAATGAGACCTTCTCACATGTTGCAAAGTTAAATACTTCTCGTGTTTTAATCTCCTTAGTTGTTCATCGACAGTGGTCATTACATCAATTAGATATCAAGAGTGCATTTCTCAATGACAACCTTCTAGAGATTGTCTGCATGCACCAACCTCTCGGGTTTGAGACCACGGGGGAGTCTCTTGTCTGTCACCTCAAAAACTCTATTTATGGTCTCAAACAATCTCCTCGAGCATAGTTTGACAAGTTTAGTAAGGTTGTTTGTGATGCCGGATTCACTCGAAGCTTGGCTTATTTATCTCTCCACTCGTCATCGTCTGACAGGTGCCTGATTCTCTTAGTTTATGTCAATGATATTTTGATTACGGGTGATGATTCCAAAGGAATGCACATGTTCAAGTAGCACTTGAACTCAAAGTTCAAACTAAAGATTTAAGAAACCTTCGATATTTCCTTGGTCTCGAGGGGCAAGGCGACCTGATGGTCTTTCCTATCTCAACGAAAGTACTGCCTTGACCTTCTTCATGATGTCAGCTACTCTGGATGCAAGCATGTTGATACGCCTATGGATGTCAATCATAAGCTTTGTGTTCACACCTTCGACTCTAATCCTATTCTTTTGAATCCAGAGTATTATCGTTGTCTTGTAGGGAAGTTGATTTATCTTACAGTTACAAGATCGGAGATATCATTTGTTGTTTGAGTTGTCAGTCAATTCATGCATACTTCACGAATCTCTCACCTACAGGACGTCGAGCGAATCCTCCAATATTTGAAGACTTCTCCTGGACAAGAGCTAGTATACTAGGAAGCACTGGTACGGGTACCGGATACGATACGTACCCGGTACGGCGGTACGATAAAATTTAAAAAATAAGGATACGGGTACGTCATGATGCGTTATAATAAATATAATATATATTTATATATCACAAGTGCAATAAATATTTCTCAAAACATCGAAACATTAAACATAAATCATAACTTGAAGTACAAGTTCACAAATCAATGCAACATAACATGAAGTTTTCAAATATTAAGCATTTGTAAATATTACAAAATTTAACGTCTTATATGTTTAACCAAAAGAGAAAATTAAACTTAAGTTTACTTTTCAGTTTTTTTTTTCTTCATTGTTGGAGATCAACGCCATTATTGGAGATCAACATCTTCAATCTCCGTTTAATTTGGATACAAGTTAGCCGTTTGTTAATAACTTGCGTTGAATCAGCAGGTTTAATACACGTACTTGTAACAAAAATGTACTAATACCAGAAACATACTCGGTACAGATACACAATTTAATCGTACGTACCAACCTTTGTTTATTCTAGAAAAACATGCTCCTATCACAATAAGCAAAATGATGTGCTAAGTCCAAGTGTGTCCACATAGGTGTATCCGTTGAGTATCGGGTACGTACCGATACCGGATACGTATCTGGTACGGGTACGCTGCCTTCGGGGAAGTATCCGTGCTTCATATCTTGTATACAAGCCTTCGTCTTCCTTATCTCTTATAGCTTACTCCGATGCTGACTACGCTGACTCTTTGAATGATTGTCGTTCCACAAATGAATTATGTACTTACTTCGGTGGACACCTTATCACCTGGTGCAACAAGAAGAGGTTTGTGGTTACTCGCTCATCTGTTGAAGTCGAGTATCGTTCAATGGTCGTTGCTGTGTCTGAGCTTGCATGGTTAGAAAGTCTCCCAAGTGATTTGGTAATAGGACTTTCCACACCAGTCACTCTATTTTGCGACAGTCAAGTTGTTATACATATCGCTGAGAATTCTATAGTCCATGAACAGACCAAATACATCGAAGTTGACTTCCACTTCATTCAGGAGAAGGTGTAACTAAAGAAACTGGAATTAAAAATGTTTCTGCTGCTGGGCAAATTACTGACATTCTAACAAAAGTCTTACCACGTCTGCGACATTATCAGTTCTTGTCCAAGCTTGGTACTTACTATTTGTATGTTTCAGCTTGCAATAGAGTGTTGAATAAAATATGTAAAAAGCCCCATAGCAAGGCCCAGCTAGAGCTCGTTAGCTCTTTAAGAGTTAGTCTTATATCTTAGAATGGGATTAGTACTCCTTCCTTTCTTCCCATATAAGTGTACAAATATTTGTATGTATGAATATATGAGAAATAAATAATAAAGAATTTCTTCTGTTTCTCTCAGATTCATATTTTTTCCACAATGCAGATGTCATTACGGTCACTATAAGCCTTATGAGTTATGACAACTATATATGAGGTTTGACTGATGATATCTACATAGAAAAAATACTATATAACAAATAAAACTAAGAGAAAGAAAAATACCTCAGGTTTATTCTTTATATTTTTTGCTCTATGAGCATAATCTAAAGTACTAAGTGTCTCCTCAAGGCAGTGTACAGAGGGTGAGACTGTGGCAATTATGCATGTCTTAGTCCTCCCACCCAAAGAGTCGCGGAGTAAGCGTGTAAGCTTACTATCTCTGAAAATCCATGAAAAAGATTATTAAAATTGGGTAAAAGGAAAATTCCTCAGATTTGGAAAAGTGGCAGTGTCAAACTAAAAATAAATGTAGTGAACCTGTATGGGATATGACCAAGATGCTCTACAAGTGCTGTAATAACACGGCCTAATGTGAGTAAGCTTTTATTTATCTCTCCAGCCTCTCTTGCACGACCCTTCAATGCACACAAAGATTGCAAGAAAATTCATTCAATTGACAAAAAAGGAATACATTACACAATTGATTGAAGGAAGTAATATTACGCATAATCTCACCTCCCTAGCGCCAGATCGAGAAATATTTTCAGAGCCAGCAAGATCCACAAGATTGAGCTTCCCACATTTAATAAGCTCTTCTCCTTCTGGGGTTGCCTCTTTAATGTGAATGGTAATTGAAAAGAGTGAATGTGATCGGCTGAAAGAGGCATCAACAATTTGAATAACTAGTGAAATTAAAATCACTAAAATACAAGGAATTTCTTAGTCCAAGAAAAAAAAATACCTGGATTGTTTGTTTAATAATGTCTCAGCAGTTCGACGTTTTGAGGAACCTCTTTCTAAGAGAGAAAATATTTCATCTGCACATGTTACTATTTCTTCATCTAGACCTCGAACCAAAACTCCTCCTTTGCCATCTTCCATAAGTGGCAGCTGTTTTTTCTGCTTATCCTCCAAAGAAATTTTGGATAACTCTTCTGGAGCCAGTAAGTCGGTAATTTCTTCATTATACAACTCAAGAAAAGTAACCTTTACACTGTACTCCGTATGTTGACCCTCTAATGCATCAAAAATCTGTTTGACGGCTCTAGGTATGACGCCAGCATCTACAGGTAATTGACCTTTCGGCCCACTCTACAATGAGCCAACAACAATGCCAGCAACAGTTAAACTACATCACACAAATATTTTTTAAGGTTGGCACATGTCAGTCTAATCAATTAAACAGTTATTTACCTTTGCTCTTCTGCATTCACCTTCCATAGTGTGTGTCTTCCCAGTGCCTGTTTGACCATATGCAAAAATTGTGCAATTAAAACCTTCCAGGACTTCATTTACAATTGGAACAATAGCCTGTTCGTACAGATCCTTTTGTTTAGCACAAGGACCAAAGACCTGTGTAGAAAAGGTAAGTGCATATGTAAATGAAATTAAAAAAATAAGTACAATGTTATATGTATTCTTCAAAGTGGAATCAAACATTAACAAGGCCTGTGTAATAACAAGTAACTATTGGCTGGGAGCTTCTACTTTTATTGGAAGTGGTTAAGAAGCTGTTTTATAAAATGTTTCAAGATTACATTCTAGAAATAATTCCCCAAAACAAATTTTGGACAAACAGCTCAATTCTTCTTTATCCAAATGAGGTGCACCTGCTTTGTGGAAATGTTTGCTACTTCACAAATCACAAGTGAAAAGTCCAACAAAATGAGCCTATAATCTGTATTGAAGAAGCGCCAACAGGTTACAAGTAATACATCAAAGTTGAATCAAGACTAGATAACTCAATGGCAACACTCCTTCTAATTTACCACAAAAAGCACTATATATGATAACCACCAAATGAGGGAAGAATATAGGAGAACGCAGAAGTATCTTTGAAACCATAAGGAACTAAAAAATTTAACCAATATAATTAAACAATACATGACAATCAACAAAACAAGGTTCATTTGCAACATTTGTCTTATTGGATAGTTTCAGAAATGCAACATTCGTCTTACGGGATAAAGTCTTGAGTGTTGTTGTTCTTGCACAAATGTATAATATTTAGCCCATAATAACTAGTTGCTCAGTTAAAAACTTAAGATTACTTAAAAGCATGCAACAAAACAACTTCATTTAAAATTACATTTATTGCACTGAAATTAGCAAAATAGTGAGTGTACCTTTTCCCAAGGGACATAGATTATTAAGCAGAAAAAATAGCATGTCATGCAATTTCCAAATATACTTGTAGGCCGAAAATTGACTCATGAGGATTTCAAGGTAATGCATCATAATTCAAGTATACAAGCGATTTAATCTGTTTAAAATCTTCCTTGGCAATAAGGGCATACACTGTGGTTGAACATGGATATAATAGATGTTGGTTTAGTGTTCGAGTTAGTGTTATTCCTTTTATACACACAAACAAGCCTAATAAACCTGCATTCATGTTGCAGATGACAAAACATGCAAGCAACATCTTATTGTCCAAACATCCTAAAGAGTGAATATTTTACTTTGAAGGGCAGCAAACTGACAGGACAAAATGTAGTGCCATATTAGAATGTATGCTCAGATTATAGGTGACTATTTTTCTTGGTGCCATTACAGAAAAACAAAAGACCACACCTTCTGCAGATACTGTTCATGGCAAAAAGAGAAAAAGTTCAAATTCCTATATGCTTCTCCTTATCATCAGAAAACTTTCTTTTAAACGACGTTTAAATGCAAGTTCCATGGTTCGCAAGATCTGCAGTTTTTTGTGGAATTGAAGTACAGAAGCAGCCGTGTCTAAGAAATTTTAGAAAAAAAAAATCTCTTTAATAATCAACTGTTGAAGATCCAAACATGCACACCTTAAAAAAAAAGAAAAGGAATACAGAAAATCCACCTTATCGAACGTGAACACCCTGTCAATCTGCTTCCCAGCGATTGTCTGAGAAACAGCCACCTCCTTTTGGAAATCGTTGCAGGTAACAACTTGGGGGGCGTTACTTCGAAGCTCATCCTCGCTGAATGGCCTGTACAAGGATCCATCAAACGAAGACTCTCACGAAAGTGGTAACAATTTCTGAATGCTGGACTATCAGCGGAGCGATCCGCTCTAAACTGTAACCCTAATAAAAAAGTAGTGGATGCTTGATTACCTGCAGCGGAGAAGGACCTGCACATTCACAGACTTATCCTTGTCGCGGGACGAAGCTGACATATTTGCGGGAAGGAGAAGACTCGGGGTTGATCTACTGGAGGAGGCGGTGACGGGGAAGATAACGGGAGGCGTCGTCTTTCGAACTGCGAACTCTCTCCCGTCCACTTGAATAAATTGGGGAGCGGGATCTGAAGTGCAGTTCAAATTTTGGGGGCTTAAAAGCTTAACTTGCCTATAGGGAATATTAGCCGTCCGATTAGTAAAATTTGACGGTTCGATGGTGGGAGTAAGACAATGGGCTACTAATGATAGGATTAAGAAGTTGAAAAAGAATAATTCTAAGGCTCCGTTTAGGTGAACTTATTTTCACCGGTCAAACAGTTACGATCGCATGAATCAGACCTTAATTATGATCCGGTTCATGCGGTCATAATCGCTTGACCGGTGAAAATAAGTCCCCCCCCAAACGAAGCCTAAATAAGGTTTAAAAGTGAAGCTGAATGAAAAATCAAAAATTGATGTGGGTGATGATTGATGTGAACACGGCAAATGCACCGTTCGTTCGAGTAATATAAAATGGGAGTGAGTTCTGAAGTATCAATCTCTCAAGGAATGTAGAAAGATTTGTGTTTTTATTATTAGAAAAATTAGTTATAAGGGCTAAAAATGATGAGTTGAATTGGTGGCGGTGGTGAGTGCTCAAAAAGAAATGATTGTGGGTCGCCTTCACCACTTCGCTTACGGCTTCACAAGCCAAGCTCAATTAACTCAAGTGTGGGTTGTCTTCACCGCTTCATTGGTGTGATTGGAGAGTGAGAGTGAGAGTGAGGATGAGGGTTGCAAACACCTCTTCGCTTATCATTAAGGTTTAGCAAAGCTCAATTAATTTTTTTGCTTTTCTAACATCAAACACAAGTTGGGTGCTTCTATAAACCAAGCATGAACAACGAAATTCATATGAAAATCACAAAAAAAAAACATGTGACATTAAATCACAAAAGTTCAACCTGGTTTTTCATAAATTAAGAATGAGAATTCATCATTGAAATCCTAGGTTTACATAAGAAAACGTGAGAGATACAAACAGCGAACGAAACTTTGTCGTAGACGTGAGAGGATGCACCGGGTTGTCAATTCATGTCTTGCAGGCCACTCATCGGTTGCGTACGGGATCGAGGAGGGCTGTCACCGCTTCCTAAGCGTCCATCTTCTCGGTGTTCTACGATATCTACATCAAACCCTAGATCCTTCTTAGCTTTGCGGAGATCAAGGAGTGAAAACTCACTTTTTATTAGCTCGGATAAGAGGAAACACCATAGGAACTCAAACCCTAGCTTGATAGATGAAAAACGACACCTGGAACTCAACCACGAAGGGTTTTCGCGGAAGAACCAGGAAAATGCGGAAGATCCGGATCGAAATATTCTGCAAGAGCAACTTAAATACTGATTCAGCCAAAATTTGGTGACACGCGGCTTGAAGCACGATCATGCGTGTAAACCGTGTGAGACCTGTACCGTTACATAGAAATTGCAGTGCCTGTGAGATTTACTCATGCACGGTTAAAACCAACCGTGCGAGGTAAAATCGCACGGTCGGCGGCTGATAGCCCAAAATACGACGAACAAAATCTGCTCATGCGATTTTGTTGACGCGCTATTAAAACCAACCTGCGAGGCAAAATCGCATGGGTAGAGGCAGATCACAGTTTTTCAGCGGATAGAACGGGCACGACCAGATAAATTGTGCGCGAAAGAATTCACATGATCGTGCGATAATATATTAAAAGTCATCATGCCGAATACGTGATCTGGCACGGCCAAAACATCAGTGCACTAAGCTAAATCTCACGACTGTACAATCTGTAAAAAATTATTTTATAAAGTTGAGATCTGCCCATATGTTCGATAAGTGAATTTCCACTACGAAAAGTCCACGGGATTGGTCGTAATATTGCCAAAGTGCATAAGCAGAGATAATGGGAAAAGCAACACCCTCTCCCCAAAGCAATTAAGCATGTTTGCACACCACAATCGACTAGAAATGTGTTTCGTGTGTAAATTGTGTTTTAATAAAATATGAGCGTTAATTCTATAGTGATAGGAAATAAGTTATATTAAATAACCTATATTTACAAAAAAAATAGACTTATTCATTTGCCGGTCTCGAGCAAAAGATCTTTTGTAGTGAAAGGAAAAATCGAATGCTCGGCGAGGAATTGAATTAGTGAAGTAAAATGCGAAATCTTATGTCTGCGTGTATAGACATCTCAGTAGAAAGATCTTCTAGGCATACAATTTAGTTTATAAATTTTTGAATTATGTTTTGATTTATTATACCTACTCGTAATTAGAATCGTCGGTGAATCTTATAGTCACGTATAGGGAAAAAGTAGTGTGATCGCTCAGAACTATGTTACTAGATATCGGGGATCGGGTAGTCTCCAAAGAAATCCATCAATGACGATGGTCATCTGCTTGCCCTTTCGCACCCTCTCCATGACACTAGTTACATTCACAAGCGTGAATCAATATGACTTAATTATGAGACAATGTAGGCTTAGGTTTTCAGTGCGGTAATCAAAGATAAACACGATGGCTTAACACACCTAAACCTAAAATGAGTTTGCAAAAGTGAACATGAGACCCAGACTTGAATAAAATAATATGGGTCGTGAAAACCGCTCACTCCCTACTCAGATTCCTCTTTTCATTTCATTCATCATTTTTCAAGACTCAAGGATGTAGCCATATATTTTCATCAATTCAAAACCAGGCACCACAATAATAAGAACACCAAATCACAAACAATTTTTGTGAAATAAAAAATTTTGAGCTCAACATTAGGTATGTGATTAGGACACTTTTTAGGCTTTGGTGAGATGATAGTTGAACTGAAACAACAGGAAGGGGAAAGACTCAAGTGGTGTGTACAAGGATACGACGTGTAGGTATGAGTGCAAAAGCTCAAACAGGCAAAAAGATGGCATAAATCATGTTCACATAAATCATGTTCACGATAATGAACTAACCTATACAAATGTTTAAAGGATCACTATGGGCAAATTCTAACCATCGAGAAAGGATGCACTTTCGCCCGATTTGAGTAATACAACTCTAGCGTTCTTCTACACACCCACCTATACTACTTTCAGATTCTACCAGTGTTGAAACCAAAAACTTGGTCTCTCGTGGAGTTCGGGGTCCCAAGAAAGGGGTGACCTCACACCTACTACACTCAGGAGAACGTCACAGACCAAAGACTCGAGAAGCTAAGAACAGACCCTCGACTCTAGCGTAGAGGTCTCACCTCACACCTAGAAGACCTTTGAGATCTCCCCCTCCCTAGCCAATGTTGAGCTAGGTGCCTTGGAGAATGAAGGAAGAAGATGAAGTGGTGAAGAAGTGATGCTCTCCAAGGCACTCTCAAGGGTCTATTTATAGTTTATGGGAATGACCTGCAAATAACAAACCTCCACTCCTCTAAAATTACTGAAATGCCCCCGGATCGGTCTGTCAACGGCCAAATCCCGCTGTTCTAAACAGCTAATCGCAGCCCACCATGGACAGACCCTCAAGTCGGGTGAGTAAGCGACAAGGCGAGAGCGAGTGCGTCCTGGGGGAACTCGGCGATTAGGCTGGATGGAGGTTTGGTGAACTCGGCGACTAGGCGAGTGTGACCTAGGCGAGAGCAGTCTAGCGAGACGGCGGCCTGAGCGAACTCGGCGACTAGGCGAGTGCGACCTGGGCGAGAGCGGTCTGGCGAGACGGCGGCCTGGGCGAACTTGGCAACTAGGCGGCCTGCGAGAGCGACGGCTAGGCGAGACCGAGACCAACGAGAGCGGTGGTTAGCGAGACCGAGACCAGCGAAAGAGACGGCTAGGCGAGCTGGACCCGGCGACTAGGACGGCCTGCGAGAGCGACCTAGCGCAAGTAGGCGAGTTGGCGAGAGCGGCGGTCTGGCGAGAACGGCGGTCTGGCGAGAACGGCGGTCTGGTGAGAACGGTCTGGTGAGACGGCAGTATGGCGAGAGCGGCGGCCAGGCGAGAGCGGTCTGGCGAGATGGCGGCCTGGGCGAACTTGGCGACTAGGCGACCTGCGGGAGTGACGGCTAGACGAGACCGAGACCAGCGAGAGCGACGGTTAGAGAGACCGAGACTAGCGAGAGTGGAGACTAGGCGAGCTGGGCCTGGCGATTAGGACGGCCTGCGAGAGCGACTTAGCGCGAGTAGGCGAGCTAGTGAGAGCGACGGTCTGGCAAGAACGGTTGGCGAGACGGCGGTCTGGCGAATTGGGGCCTAGGCGACCCCGCAAAGGGGTCGAGGGGGGAGACAAATTTTTCATCCCCCCTATTAATATATTTCAAGGGCTAAGCCTAAACTGGTCACCAAGAGTGCAAAACCTCTCCAAAAGCTTAAAAATATATAGCTGGTCCCGCGCCTGCCGGGGGGACCCTACTCTGCGAATACGGGGTTGTACATAATCCCCGCTCTTTCCGAGCGAGTTCCACGCTCGGAAAGAAACATCCAACCCAATGTATTCGTGGAGTGTAGCTCTCTCTCGCGGTTGAAAAAATACTTAGCCACTCTGAGAAGAAATCACTTAACCTCCCTAAGGGGTCAACCTGCCCTGCCAGCTAATGGGAGTATGGGTGGCGAGATCCCTCCGGGTAGAATTCACTTAACCTCCCCGAGGGGTCAACCTGCCATGCCAGCTAATGGGAGCCTGAGTGACGAGATCCCCTCCGGGGTGAAAAATACTTGCTGAAAGTGCAGGATAAGATCACTCCTAACTCTAGAGGGGGGGTGAATAGAGTTATTTAAAATAATTTTCCAAATAAAAACTTGCAGAGAAAATTTTACTTTACTTAGTGTAAGGTGCTATAGCAAGTAATCAGAGTAAAAATAAATTCACAGCACAAAGCAAAACACAGAAAGAGACAAGCAATCCAGATGACACAAGGAGCTATAGTGGTTCCCCAAATCTGGGTACATCCACTCTTCTATCACCCTTGATAGGAATCCACTTCAAGATGAGTTGATCAGGTGTCCTGAGCACCAGAGAGTTTTTGATCAGGTTCTCACAAACCAACAGAAGCTGATTTTGACCAGGTATCAGCAAAACCAAAAGTAACTTTTGAAGGGAGTTAAAACCCTGTACAGAAAGAAAAAGAAAAAGAAATGTTGTTGTCTTCTCTATTCAACAAGCAAAGAGAAGCAGAAGTGGATCTGAAGTTGTTGTCAAAGCTCCCCCTGAGATCAAGATGAGGTTCAGGAAGGAGAGCTCTGCACAAGGGTGACAGGTCTTCAAAGATCTGATTTGCTCCAGCAAAGAATGATCCAAGAGAGTTGGATGGAGGTGTCTGAAGCAATCAGATTTTCTGTGAGAGAGTCTTTCAAAAACAATTTTTCCACAGAGAAAAAAGATGAGAAGTCTTGTATTGTTGTTCTCTTCTTGTTCTGTATATTCTCTGTATCTTCTTGTTGTTGGAATGAAAAGAAAGAAAGAATTATATATTTGAGTCTTCTTCTTCCTTTACTTTGATAGCCGTTGGAAGTCAGCATTAATTGCTTTCCTTAACTGTCCATGCCTCAAAGGAAATGACAGGCAGACATTCCTTAGAAAATTCCTTGAGCCATGCACCAGATATGCTGTAACGGCCAATAATTCTTCAGCATTAATTGTCTGTCAGAAGGAATTTGAATTCCTATCCAAAATCGACGGAAGACTGGAAGGCGTCGAGCTCACAGAAAAACGTCGATCTGAGCACGACACACGTCGGCCAGAGAGTGTTTTCTGTAAGCAGAACTGGGATCGACGGAACGTCGAGCTGAGGTCGACTCCACGTCGAGCTGAGGTCGACTCTGCGTCGAGCTGAGATCGACTCTGCGTCGAGCAGAGGTCGACTCTGCGTCGAGCTGAGATCGACTCTGCGTCGAGCTGAAGTCGACTATGCGTCGAGCTGAAGACTACTCTAACTAGCCTATGTGACCTTTATAACAACATGGAGGTCACAGCATACAATCCCTATAGAAATATAGTCATCCTGGTCCAAATAGTAATAGGGTGTTCCAACAATCTCCCCCTATTTGGATTAGGATTACTATTTACATGAATTTTAGGGAATCAAAGAAAAGAAATAAAGCAGATACAACACAATATAATACAACCAGACATGACAGAATAATATGCAGCATATATAAAACACTATATAGCAGCAGAATTGTTTAAATGTCCTGAGTCCAGAATATAGAAAGTGTCAGAATACCTTACTTTACTTGTCCTTTGATGCTTTGTCTTGAACACTCTTTTTGAAGATGATTTCTCTGTTTGGATTGGAAGCTTCCTTTTTAGATCTGAAGTCATCAGTTGCACCTAAAGATTTTTGATCTCTAGCACTGGGTGGTACAGCTGCAGGGTGGAGTTCCATGTATCTGTCTGAATCAAAAAATTTCTTTGAGCCATACTTTTCCAATTCCTCTCTTCTTTGTTCTGACATAGTACTGATATGAGATGTGTCCAGTCCTCTTTCTCTGGCTTTGTTGATCTCATTTAAGGCAGTCATTTCTGCCATCCTTGCTTTCCAGTAAGCAGGAGTCTTGGTAGGATCTTCAAAGGGAACAGCTGGTTCAAATTTGTTAGATGATGATTCTTGAGAAGTTCTTGGGGTGAGGTCAACTCTAGGCCTATAGGGATAGGGGCCAGAGGTTGGATCAAAGGTTCTTCCCCTAGACTGCCTGCCTCTATAATTTCCTCTTTGTTGACCTCCCCTTTGCTGGCTACCTTCTTGATGTCTTCTGGCTTGATAGGTTTTTCCATGAAGAGCTGAAGGGGCTGGTTTTGAAGAAAGACTAGCACCTGCACCTGCATCAGGAGGAGGTGGAGGTGGAGGCTGATGAACTGGTTTAGATGGACCTTCATTGAATTTTCTCTTCCTCTTCATTGCTTTTCTCTGATTCTGAGAGTACTGCATCCAAGGCTCTGTGATTTCACAATTATATTTGATGTAATAGGGAATGTCATGATCTGTAGCTCTGGCAGGAGGTACTCTTTTCATGGCTTTTGATCTGGCTTTCCTCTTCCTTGCAATAGTTGCAGAGGAGTCATCAGAATCTGTGGCAAACTCATCTTCAGAACTTTGTGATTCTTCATATGGATCTATATATTTTCTTTTGGAGAGGGGAAAGCTGATGGAGGCTGGAGCTGCTGAGGAGGAGACTAAAGGAAGCTCTGCTGTCAGTGGGGAGGAGGAAGCAACCACTGCAGGAGAGGGCACAGCCTCAGGAGCCATAGAGGCTGAAGAGGCTGGTTCCTGAAGGGCTTGGGAGATATGAGCCTCTGCAGCATCAGGTGTCTCAGTCACTTCACCTGAAGTCTCAACAGAAACTACCAAATCAAATCCAACACTAGCAGGAGCCACTGCTACCACTGCTATATCAGAAGTCAAGACCTTCTGAAAGGGGACAATAGCCCTGGACATATCTTCTTGAAGCTGTTCTTCTGCTATATCAAGGTCTTCTTGTATTGAAGCTGGAGGAGAGAAGCTCTGAAGAGAAGCTGCCAAAGACTGAATGTCTAAGGCACTGCTGATTTGCTGCTCTGAAACTGGAGGAGAGGCCTCAGATACCATTTGATCTTCTGCAACAGACACTGTTTCTGAACAAGCAACTGATACTGTCTCTGCAACTGATACTGCAACTGATACTATCTCTGAAGGAGTCTGAGCAATCTGAACTGAAGAAGGAGGCAGCTCTTCTTCTGCTGACATCTCCCCTGCCTAGAATCAGTGGCAGCTGACTCTAGGCCCCCAGAAGAAGGGCATGCCAACCGAGAGAAAAGGGAGGAGACAGAGGCAGAAAGAGCTCTCAATGAAAGAAGGAGAGGAGCCAGCTTGGCATCCAAAAGGGAGGAGAGCCTAGGAGACAGAAGATCAAAAAGTTGATTGGCTAAGGGCAGGAGGGCTACTTGCTCAAGGGGAACTTGAGTAGAGGTAGAGGGAGTAGCAGAAGCTGAGAATACAGAAGATGTTGAGAGAGGAGCAGACAGAGGAGGTGTAACTTGTTCCTGAATGGAGGAGAAGAGTAAGTCTGAAAAAGTAGATGGATGGAGGAAGTCATGAGGAGAGGAGGTAGAAGCATCCATGAATGAGTCTCCATGCATGTCAAATGAAAAGAGATCCTCATGAGGGGTGGAATCCAAGTTTATTGGAAGGAAAGTAGTTTGAGGAGGAAGGGAGGAGGCAATGGTAGATATGGAGGAGGGGAGAGTTTGAGAGGATGAGATAAGTGTGGTTGAGGGGATGAAGGTGGATGGAAGGGTGAGGGAGAGAGATGGCATAATTCCTTCTTCTGGACCAGTGGACTGAGGGGAAGTGACCTCTATAGTCCTGGTGTCTGCAGAGGATTTCATGGCTGCTGCTGCCCTGGGATTCACAATTCTCCTGTCCCATTTGCCAATTAAAGCACATGTGAGCCTCTTGGAAGCATTTATGTGCTTCTTTGAGGACACCAGCAGTTGGGGGCAGCAGTGGTTGAGAATCAACCCAAGAACTCTTCCAAAATGGACAGAGTTTTTATCCAACTTTTTCTTAAGCATATCAAACACAATTAATCCCCAGTTGGGATGTTTCTTATCCATTAGAGCAGCCATGAGGCAAAACTGATGCCTTGTTATTGCATCATGTGCAGTTCTCTTTGCACAGATCACCTTTCCAGTTATATCTGCTAATAACCTGTACTCAATTGCTAGGTTAATTTTAAGGAGTTTGGAGGGGTTACCAGCAGTATGCCCCATCCTATCCAGCATCAAGGTATATTCTTCCACTGATAGTTCTATGTCATCATCTCCAGCAGCAAAGTTGAAGGCTTCTGTAATAACCTGAGGTGAGATGGCTACCTCATTTCCTGAAATCTTCCCAGTCAAGATGTTGTTATCTGAAACGATTGCTGTAAGACACCATTCTTTAATTTCTGATTCTGGAAGGGGTATCCTGGTAGACATAAAGTGGACTAGTTGCTGCTCCTTGAAAAGAATCAGTATATCCAGAAGATGTTGTGGAGATCCATCAAAAGAATCGAAATCAATGTCGAAACCAGAGTCGAACTTCATAGCCGCCAGAGCTCCTGCTGTAATTGTCATTGTCCTGCAAAAGAAAGAATACCTTCCAAGATCAAAAGTATGGTATTTGGAGGGAGAAAGCTTGAGCAGAGAGATATGAAAGCGCAACTGCGAACGACGGAGAAAAAATGATTTTATACTTAGGGTTCGACGCAGAAAAGGAAAGAACGTCGAGCTCAGTTCGACGCTCTTGGGCTCTAGAGGAACTGAAACGACTCAACAGCGTCCAGCTTAGGTCGACGTTCGACGCTTTGGCTGAAGCTATACGTCGAGCTCAGGTCGACGTTGAACGAAGACGTCGACCGGGGAGAGAGAAACTCAAGAAGCCAGGGAGCTGTGAACTCAGTTCGACGCTAGAAGCTGAGTTCGACGTTCGACGCTTTTGAGGGCGACGGACCGTCGATCTCCGTTCGACGCAGCGTCGAGCTTAGTTCAGAGCTCAGAACAACCACTCAGACAGAGGAATTTTAAAACGAAATTTTTCCTATTTCTGTTAAGTATGGGTTTCAAAATCTTGGTGTTTTAATTTATGCTGTCTCCATCTAGCATTCCCAACTGATTGAGGAAAAAGAGGTGCTTCTTTTCATCCAAGGGTTTGGTGAAGATATCTCCTCTCTGTAGTTCAGTGGAAATGTATTCTAGTGCAATTTTCTTCTTTTCTACATTATCCCTTAAGAAGTGATGTCTGATTTCTATGTGCTTAGTCCTACTATGGAGAACTGGATTTTGAGCAATAGATATTGCACTGGTATTATCACAAAAGATTTTAGACATCTCTAAGTTGTACCCATAGTCTAGGAGCTGGTTTTGAATCCACAAAATCTGTGAGCAACAACTACCTGCAGCCATGTATTCAGCTTCAGCAGTTGATGTGGACACAGAGGTTTGTTTCTTACAAAACCAGGAGACAAGTCTATCACCAAGAAATTGACAAGTTCCACTGGTGCTTTTCCTGTCTACTCTACATCCAGCATAATCAGAATCTGAAAATCCAGTTAGATCAAATCCTGAGTCATGTGGATACCAGAGACCTAGATTAGGACAACTTTTTACATACCTAAGAATCCTCTTAACTAATGTGAGGTGGGACTCTCTAGGGCTTACTTGAAATCTAGCACAAATGCATGTGGCAAACATTATATCTGGTCTAGTAGCTGTTAGATAAAGTAATGAGCCAATGATTGCTCTATAGTTTGTCTGATCAACTGGTTTTCCAGATTCATCAGCATCTAAAACAGCATTTGTAGGCATAGGTGTTTTCATGGAGGATGCTTCAGACATTCCAAATTTCTTAACCAGTTCTCTTGCATACTTGGTTTGAGAAATGAAAATGCCATCCACATGTTGTTTAACTTGCAATCCAAGAAAGAAAGCAAGCTCACCCATGCTACTCATTTCAAACTTTGAGTGCATAAGTTGTGAGAACTTTTTGCATAAGTTTGAATCAGTAGATCCAAATATGATGTCGTCTACATAAACTTGTACTAGTAGGGTATGGGACCTATGGGTTCTAACAAAAAGAGTTTGGTCTACACTACCCCTTTTAAAATCATTTTCCAACAAAAAACAAGCTAAGGTCTCATACCATGCTCTAGGAGCTTGCTTGAGACCATATAAAGCTTTATGCAGTTTAAATACATGATCAGGAAAAGTTGGAGAGATAAAACCTGGAGGTTGCTTTACATAGACTTCTTCCTTGATGTCTCCATTGAGGAATGCACTCTTGACATCCATTTGATATACCTTGAATCTTTTGTGAGCTGCATATGCAAGGAAGATTCTTATGGCCTCCAACCTTGCAACTGGTGCAAAGGTTTGGTCATAATCAATTCCTTCTTCTTGGCAATACCCTTGTGCAACAAGTCTTGCCTTGTTTCTCACAATTATTCCTTGATCATCCAATTTGTTCCTGAATACCCATTTGGTTCCAACAATTTGCTGGTTCCTTGGTCTTGGTACTAATTCCCAAGCTTTATTTCTCTCAAATTGATTCAACTCTTCTTGCATTGCAATGATCCAGTTTGGATCTTGCTCTGCATCTTGTATGGTTTGAGGCTCAATTTGAGAAAGGAAGCAGGTGTGCATAATATTTTGATTGACTTGATTCCTTGTTTGCACACCCACTGAGATATCTCCAATTACTTGTGAGATTGGGTGATCTCTTGTTGTGGCTAGATCAACAAGGGTTGTTGATGAAGCACCAACCTGTGTTGTTGTTTCCTCTTGTGGAACAACAACTGGTTCTTCACTCTGTTGGCCCTTTGAACTTTCCAGAACTTGAAATTCCTCTTCATTGTCACTAAGTTCAGTGACTTGTTGAATTGGTGAAGGTGATGACCCTTTGTCTGTGATGGTAAGCTGCTTCAGATTTTTTGAAATTGAATGTTCCTGCAAATTGCTTATGGTAGAAGTCTCCTTCTCCTTATAAAACATGTTAGTTTCATCAAATGTAACATGCATGGATTCTTCAATTTTATTTGTGCACTTGTTAAAAACCCTATAAGCCTTGCTAGTCATGGAGTATCCCAGAAACACTCCTTCATCAGCTTTGGCTTCAAATTTAGCTAGGTATTTCTTGTCATTATTATGAATGAAACAAATGCAACCAAAAATTTTGAAATAATTTACTTTAGGTTTCTTCCCTTTGAGTAACTCATAGGGAGTCTTACCCTTTAGCTTATGTATCAGGCTTCTATTCAGAACATAGTTGGAGGTGTTCACAGCCTCTGCCCAAAAGGTTAGAGGAAGGTGAGCATCTGTCAACAATGTTGTGGCAGATTCAATAAGGGTTCTGTTTTTCCTTTCAACTACCCCATTTTGTTGAGGAGTTCTAGGAGCTGAGAAAGTATGTCTGATACCTTCATTCTGGCAGAACTCTAGCATAAGAAGAGAATCAAACTCTGTCCCATGATCACTTCTGATCAGGGCAATGTGAGTATTGAACTCAATCTGTATGCCTTTGAGAAAATCTGTCAAAATCTTGAAGTTATCAGACTTCTTCCTCAGAAAGAACACCCAAGTGAATCTTGAGAAGTCATCTACAATTACTAAAGCATAAGATTTCCCTCCTAGGCTTTGTACATTAATTGGTCCAAAAAGGTCCATGTGCAATAAGTACAAGATTCTAGGTGAGTCACTCTTATTAAGTGACTTGAAACTGTTTTTAGTTTGCTTGCCTAATTGACAGGCCTTGCAAAGTCCTTCCTTCTTGTAGGGACCAGAAGGTAGTCCTCTAACAAGGTTGTCTTGGGATAACTTAGCAATGGTTCTAAGGTTCACATGTCCTAATCTTTTATGCCACAAGATGTTTGGTTTTGAAATGGAGTTAAACAGGCAAATATCTACTACAGGTGAATGAAAATCCACTAAGTAAATGTTACCTCTTCTGTTACCTGTCAACACATTTGTGTTGTCCACTGACTGGACTTTGCATATGGCTTTGTTAAAGGTTACTTGGTATCCTTCATCACACAATTGACTGATACTTATCAGGTTGTGTTTGAGTCCTTCAACATATGCCACCTTTTTGAAAGTGACTAAGCCAATTTGGACTGTCCCATATCCTTTTGTAGTTCCAAAGCTTGAGTCTCCAAAAATTACTTTGGGTCCAAGCTTGGTTTTGAAGGAAGTGAGGTTGTCCTTGTCTCCTATCATGTGCTTTGAGCACCCACTATCCAGATACCATTGATGGTTCTCACTTGGATAGGTCTTTACCTGCACAAAAACAGCTTATTTGTTTTTGACCCAGTTAACCTTGGGCCTAGGTTGATATCCCTTAAATTCTGAAATGAAGGACATCTCAGGTTGACTCTTATAGCCTACAGGATGATATCTCCTAGGAGATATGATCCATTCAGCATAAGGGTTAAAGTAATGAGATGTGGAGCTAGAATTGAAATTTGAATTAACCTTTGAGAACTGGGTTTTGCTCTGAACTCGGCTCGACGCACGTCGAGCTTCGGTCGACGGACTCAAGTGAGTGCGTCGAGCTCCGTTCGACGGCAAGGTCTTGCTTTGTTCAGAGGGGAGAGGGCGTTGACCTGAGTTCGACGTTTTCTTGCGATTACGTCGAGCTCTGGTCGACGTCCGTCGAGCTTCGGTCGACGTTTTTTGTCCAGTTTCCTGGGTTAAGTCAGCATTCTTCCTGGCCACTATCAAGACTCCTTTACCTTTCTCACTGGTAAATTTGATTGGAGTTGTCAGCACTGTGGGTTGGCTGGATGAAGCACCCAAGCCCAGTGAACCATTCAATCTTGAGTTCACTGTACTTGTGATGTCCATCAATTTGATACTTCTCCCATTAAGGGTTTCTTCAAATTGTTTGGCCTTAGATAGCTCACTCTTCAGTGAAGCTATCTCCTCCCCACACTGCTTCAACTCTTCTAAGAGTCTAAGATTATCTGAGTTAATGGATTTGCATTCAATTAATTGTTCATTTAGAGTTTTAATCAGCTTTTGAGACTCAATTAAGTCAATGCACATAGATTTAAACTCAGATTTGAAATCATCAGAAGTAAAGTCAAATGAATCTATTACCTGATCCTCAGTAAGTTCCTGATCAGATGGGTAGTCAGCATCAGGCTCTGAATCAGTGTTCTTTTGAGATGCACTGATGGCCATCATACAGAATCCCTTTTCTTCTGCATCATCCTCATCATCACTAGAACTGGATGATGAATCAGACTCATCAGAGTCACTCCAGGATTCAGCCACAAATCCTTTTCTGGTGTGCTTGCTGTTGCTGGAGGAAGGCTTGTCATGGTATTTCCTTGACTCCTTATCCTTCCTTTTATCCTTTCTTTCCTTCTTGTCCCTTCTGTCCTTGTCTTGATTTTCTGGACAGTTTGGGAAGATGTGTCCTGGTTTCCTGCAACCAAAGCAGATAATATCTTTATTGTTGGATCTGTCATACCTTGGCTTGTCTTTGTCTTTGGATGACCATCTTCTGAAGTTCCTTTTATTTAGCTTATTGAACCTTTTGACCAGTAGGCTCATAAGCTCTTCATTTCCCAACACCTTTTCTTTAGGTTCTTCTTCCTGTGCTTTGAAGGCAATGGTTTTCTCAGCCTTCTCTGTTGGTGTGGATGTCTTCTGCTCTTCTTCTCTCTTCTTAATAAATTGCTCATAGCTCTTGAGCTTTCCTAGAAGAGCTTCTGTGGATAACTCACAGACGTTTCTTCCATCTTTAATTGACCATATTCTTGAGTCCCAAGAGCTAGGGAAACAAGTCAGTATCTTGTCATTTATCTCAGTAAGAGATATGTCCTTCTCTAGTGATCTAAGTTCACTTATGATTAGGCTCAGTCTGTTGTACATGTCAGCAACTGACTCAGACTCTGCCTTTTTGAAGTTCTCATACTGTGTGATGAGGTAGGATCTCCTATCCTTTCTTTCATCTGCAGAACCTGATACAATTTCTGAGAGTTTTTCCCAGATCTCCTTGGCAGTATTGCAATCTGCTACCTTCTGGAAAATGTCATCTGACATGGTTTGAGCCAAGATGTTCATGGCTTTAGCATCTGCTGCCTTCCACTTCTTTATGTCAGCATCAGTCCCTGAAGGAGGAGGAACAGCTGATGTACTTGTTCCTGTGGGAGGTCTTGGACAATCTGTCAATACAGAATTAAAGATGTCTTCATCAAAAGAGTTCATATAAAGTCTAATCCTTGCCTTCCATAGTGCAAACTTAGATAGGTTGCACATAGGAGGTCTGGTGCTAGCAAAGTCCTTGTTTTGTGCCATGAGTTTTAAAAGATAAGTAAAACTAAGAAAAATAACCCTTTGAGAGAAATGATCTTATCAGAGATCTTTTGATCCAGGTGTTAGCCTGTATGAATGATCAACCTCCCTCTGATACCAATTGAAAGTGCAGGATAAGATCACTCCTAACTCTAGAGGGGGGGGGGGGGTGAATAGAGTTATTTAAAATAATTTTCCAAATAAAAACTTGCAGAGAAAATTTTACTTTACTTAGTGTAAGGTGCTATAGCAAGTAATCAGAGTAAAAATAAATTCACAGCACAAAGCAAAACACAGAAAGAGACAAGCAATCCAGATGACACAAGGAGCTATAGTGGTTCCCCAAATCTGGGTACATCCACTCTTCTATCACCCTTGATAGGAATCCACTTCAAGATGAGTTGATCAGGTGTCTTAAGCACCAGAGAGTTTTTGATCAGGTTCTCACAAACCAACAGAAGCTGATTTTGACCAGGTATCAGCAAAACCAAAAGTAACTTTTGAAGGGAGTTAAAACCCTGTACAGAAAGAAAAAGAAAAAGAAATGTTGTTGTCTTCTCTATTCAACAAGCAAAGAGAAGCAGAAGTGGATCTGAAGTTGTTGTCAAAGCTCCCCCTGAGATCAAGATGAGGTTCAGGAAGGAGAGCTCTGCACAAGGGTGACAGGTCTTCAAAGATCTGATTTGCTCCAGCAAAGAATGATCCAAGAGAGTTGGATGGAGGTGTCTGAAGCAATCAGATTTTCTGTGAGAGAGTCTTTCAAAAACAATTTTTCCACAGAGAAAAAAGATGAGAAGTCTTGTATTGTTGTTCTCTTCTTGTTCTGTATATTCTCTGTATCTTCTTGTTGTTGGAATGAAAAGAAAGAAAGAATTATATATTTGAGTCTTCTTCTTCCTTTACTTTGATAGCCGTTGGAAGTCAGCATTAATTGCTTTCCTTAACTGTCCATGCCTCAAAGGAAATGACAGGCAGACATTCCTTAGAAAATTCCTTGAGCCATGCACCAGATATGCTGTAACGGCCAATAATTCTTCAGCATTAATTGTCTGTCAGAAGGAATTTGAATTCCTATCCAAAATCGACGGAAGACTGGAAGGCGTCGAGCTCACAGAAAAACGTCGATCTGAGCACGACACACGTCGGCCAGAGAGTGTTTTCTGTAAGCAGAACTGGGATCGACGGAACGTCGAGCTGAGGTCGACTCCACGTCGAGCTGAGGTCGACTCTGCGTCGAGCTGAGATCGACTCTGCGTCGAGCAGAGGTCGACTCTGCGTCGAGCTGAGATCGACTCTGCATCGAGCTGAAGTCGACTATGCGTCGAGCTGAAGACTACTCTAACTAGCCTATGTGACCTTTATAACAACATGGAGGTCACAGCATACAATCCCTATAGAAATATAGTCATCCTGGTCCAAATAGTAATAGGGTGTTCCAACACTTGCCCCCCCCCCCCCCGAGAGTTCACCAGCCCTGTCAGCTAGTGAGAGCCTGTACAGTGGAACCGTCTCGGGGCAAAAAATAATTAGTCTCCCCGAGGCACATTCGACCCATCTAGCTAGTGAGAGCCTGAAATGGGGAGATCCTCTTGGGGGTTGGGACTTGATTTCCCCCGAGATACATTCGACCCATCCAGCTAGTGAGAGTCTGGCATGAGGAGATTCTCTCGGGGGTTGGGACTTGATTTCCTCGAGCCACATTCGACCCATCTAGCTAGTGAGAGTCTGACATGAGGAGATCCTCTCGGGGGTTGGAACTTGATTTCCCCCGACGCATATTCGACCCATCCAACTAGTGAGAGCCTGACATGAGGAGATGCTCTCGGGGGTTGGGACTTGATTTCCCTAAGGCACATTCGACCCATCCAGCTAGTGAGAGCCTGACATGAGGAGATCCTCTCGGGGGTTGAGACTTCATTTCCCCGAGACATATTCGACCCAACCAGCTAGTGAGAACCTGGATGAGGAGATCCTCTCAGGGGTGGGACTTGATTTCCCCGAGGCACATTCGACCCATCCAGCTAGTGAAAGCCTGACATGAGGAGATCCTCTCGAGGGTTGGGACTTGATTTTCCCGAGGAACATTCGACCCATCCAGCTAGTGAGAGCCTAGCATGAGGAGATTCTCTCGGGGGTTGGGACTTGATTTCCCCGAGGCACATTCGACACATCCAGCTTATGAGAACCTGGCATGAGGAGATCCTCTCGTGGGTTGGGACTTGATCTCCCCCGAGGAACATTTTGACCCATCCAGCTAGTGAGAGCCTGACATGAGGAGATCCTCTCGGGGGGTTGGGACTTAATTTCCCCCGAGGCATATTCGACCCATCCAGCTAGTGAGAGCCTGGCATGAGGAGATTCTCTCGGGGATGGTACTTGCTGTCCCCGAGGCACATTCGACCCAACAAGCTAGTGAGAGCCTGGATGAGGAGATCCTCTCGGGGGTGGGACTTGATTTCTCTGAGGCACATTTGAACCATCCAGCTAGTGAGAGCCTGCCATGAGGAGATCCTCTCGAGGGTTGGGACTTGATTTTCTCGAGGCACATTCGACCCATCCAGCTAGTGAGAGACTGACATTAGGAGATCCTCTCGGGGGTTGGGACTTGATCTCTCCCGAGACACATTCGACCCATCCATCTAGTGAGAGCCTAGCATGAGGAGATCCTCTCAGGGATTGGGACTGATTTCCCCTAGGCACATTCGACCCAACCAACTAGTGAGAGCCTGGATGAGAAGATCCTCTTAGGGATAAGACTTGCTCTCCCCGAGGCACATTCGACCCAACAAGCTAGTGAGAGCTTGAATGAGGAGATCCTCTCGGGGGTGGGACTTGATTTCCCCTGAGGCACATTCGACCCTACCAGCTAGTGAGAGTCTGGATGAGGAGATCTTCTCGAGAGTGGGACTTGCTCTCCCCGAGGCACATTCAACCCAACCAGCTAGTGAGAGACTGGAATGGGGAGATCCTCTCGGGGGTTAGGACATGATTTCCCCCGAGGCACATTCGATCCATCCAGCTAGTGAGAGTCTAGCATGAGGAGATCCTCTCGGGGGTGGGACTAGATCTCCCCGAGGCACATTCGACCCATCCAGCTAGTGAGAGCCTGGATGAGGAGATCCTCTCGGGGGTAGGACTTGCTCTCCCCGAGACACATTCGACCCAACCAGCTAGTGAGAGCTTGGAATGGGGAGATCCTCTTGGGGGTTGGGACTTGATTTCCCCCGAGGCACATTCGAACCATCTAGCTAGTGAGAGCTTGCATGAGGGGATCCTCTCGAGGGTGAGACTAGATCTCCCCGAGGCACATTCGACCCATCCAGCTAGTGAGAGCATAAATGAGGAGATCCTCTCAGGGGTGGGACTTGCTCTCCCCGAGGCACATTCGACCCAACCAGCTAGTGAGAGCCTGGATGAGGAGATCCTCTCGGGGGTGGGAACTAGGCATTTAACCTAAACTTTATCAAATCCAACATTCTCAAACGGGGCAAAATTTGGGTCACATGATCCCCTGACTCAGCCGGTCAGGGGTAGAACTTGTTACAAGATAAGAAAGAGGAAATGACTCCACCAAGGCGAGGCTTCTTGAGGGGGCCGGGGCATGATGGTCGTCATCCGCTTCCTTCTCGTCGGACACTTCCATCCTGCTCAAGCTCTCCATGATCTTCTCCATCTCCTCTGTCTTGGCCAACCAAGAGATGGTGTTGACGGTCATGACATAACACTGCCTTGACATCCTGGAGTCTCCCTTGATTCTTACCTATATCCCTCCTGAGCTGAACTTGAGGCACTGGTGGAATGATGACGGCACACAACGGAAGGCGCTGATGAGGGGCCTTCCGAAGATGGCGTTGTAGCTGCTTGGAGCGTCAACAATGACGAACCTGTAATTCCATGAAGTCCCCCCCAATTTTACTTAGAGTCCTACTCCACCTTCTTCCTCCTTCCTCTCCCTTGAAAATCTGAACAAGGGTCCGTTTGAGGCAAACACCCTCCTTGGTTCTACCTTCATCTCGTCAAACGCCTTCTTAAAAATGACATTGACGGAACTCTCGTTGTCAATCAAGATTTGGGAGACGGTGTAGCCCTCGATGGTCGTCTGGATGACCAGCGCATCGCAGAACGGATCTTCATGATTTTGCATGTCCTTCACCGAGAAGGTGATCTTCTCCTCCTGGGGCGGGGTCTGGGATTTCGAAGCGACGCTCCATCGGTATATTATATAAAAGCTTGCCTTTCGAGTGGCTTCGATCCCCACTCCACCGTGGACCACTGTTATACAACCTCGGGGTCCGACATCGACCCGGTCCTCACATATGTCATCCCCTCCCCATTTTGGGAGGCACCTCTTCAACCTGCACCGACGGCTGCTGCTGGGCAGGGCCTCTCGCCCCCTCACTTCCAGGAACTTAGGGCAGGTAGCCGTGGCGTGCCCCTCCACCTGGTGGAAGTCACAATATGGTAACACTCTTCCTCCCCTCCTTCGGCGGACTGGGCGATCTCTCTCGTTTTCTCTTCCCCCTCCTCCTATCGCCAAGGCTTGCTGCGGTGGCGGTAAGAGCTGTCTTGGGGCTTGCCTTTGGAAGTTGAACCTCCCTTGGCCTTTGGGAAAGTTCCTCCTATCCTGGACGAGACCTCTTCCAGGACCCTGGACGAGCCCTCCCTGCTACCTCCAACCTGGCTCCGAACCTTCCTGTCCCTGGAACCCCTTAGCTCTCGGCTCCTCCCTCCTTCTCCCCTCCTGATGCCTCGAGCCACCTTGCTCCTTCGACTTCGCCTCTATTAGCCTTGTCAACTTCTTGACAAATGTCGGGTTGGCCACCTCCATGGCTATCTCCTCTGTTGCCCTTTCCATCAGCTCCTCGAAGGAAAGGGGGGCCTTTCGAGTCAGGCTCATCTCGAAGAACCCCTCGCGCAACCCCACTGTGAACTCCATCTGGAGGGCATACCCCGACATCTCCTGGATATCCAGGATCTTCTCTTGGAACCTGTCAACGTAATGGGCCAACGACTCCTCTGCCCCCTGACTTATCAGGAAGATGGACTCATGACTCTTCTTCCTCTTCTTGGAGGTGGAGAAGCGAAGCTGAAAGCTCCGGCTCAAGTCCTCGAACCCATAGATCGATCTTGGAGGGAGTTGGTGGAACCAGTCCCTTGCCTTATCCTTGAACGTGATCGCAAAGAGACGACACTTGAAGGTATCGGTCATCGGCCTGATAGAGACCGTATCCTCAAACCACTACAGGTGTTGGATGAGGTCATCCTTCCCAGAATAGTAAGCCATGTCAGGCTCTCTGAACCCCTCGGGAACGGGAGCTGAGATGATCAGCTCGCTGAAGGGTGACCCCTGAGTGGTGGTCTCGCAACCTCTACTTGCGCGACCTGCTCGCCTGGAAGGCTAGCACTTGCCGAGCTGGGGAACAACTCCCGGTCGGTGAGGTCTCGATCGACCCCCTCTCTCATCCTTTCCTTCTCGGGCCATCTTCCTGGTGCACTTCCTTCTCCCCTTGCCGAAGTCATCTTGCCTAGATCCTTGGGAGGCAGCTCGCCGAGAACCCTGAAAGGCAGCTCGTTGAGACCCCTGGAAGGCAGTCCCTGGGGGGTGGGAGTTGAGCTGTCTGCCCGAGGGGTAATACTTCGCAGCATCTCAATGTTGCCTTGGATGGACTCCATGAACTCCTCCCTTCCTACGAAGGGTGACGGGTTGGGGAGCTTGCCGAGATCATCACCACCTCCCTGATCTCCAGCTATGACACTCTCCCGAGATCTTCTGTGTTGGTCACTCTCCACGCTCACCGCACCAAAATGTTGAAACCAAAAACTTGGTCTCTCGTGGAGTTCGGGGTCCCAAGAAAGGGGTGACCTCACACCTATACACTCAGGAGAACGTCACAGACCAAAGACTTAAGAAGCTAGGAACAGACCCTCGACTCTAGTGTGGAGGTCTCACCTTACACTCGGAAGACCTTTGAGATCTCCCCCTCCCTAGCCAATGCTGAGCTAGGTGCCTTGGAGAATGAAGGAAGAAGATGAAGTGGTGAAGAAGTGATGCTCTCCATGGCACCATCAAGGATCTATTTATAGTTTTCTGTGAATGACCTGCAAATAACAAACCTCCGCTCTTCTAAAATTACTAAAATGCCCCCGGATCGATTTGCCAACAGCCAAATCTCGTTGTTCTAAACAGCTAATCGCAGCCCACCATGGGAAGACCATCAAGCCGGGCGAGCAGGCGACAAGGCGAGAGTGGCTAGGTGAGAGCGAGTGCGGCCTGGGGGAACTCGGCGACTAGGCGGGATGGCGGCTAGGTGAACTCGGCGACTAGGTGAGTGCGACCTAGACGAGAGCGGTCTGGCGAGACGGCGGCCTGGGCGAACTCGACTAGGCGAGTGCGACCTGGACGAGAGTGGTCTGACGAGATGGCGGCCTGGGAGAACTTGGCGACTAGGAGGCCTGCGAGAGCGACGGCTAGGCGAGATCGAGACCAGCGAGAGCAGCGGTTAGCGAGACCGAGACCGAGACCGGAGAGAGCGGCGGCTAAGCGAGCTAGGCCTGGCGACTAGGCCGGCCTGTGAGAGCGACCTGGTGCGAGTAGGCGAGCTGGCGAGAGCGGCGGTCTGGCAAAAATGGTTGTCTAGCGAGAATGGCCTGGCGAGACGGCGGTCTGGCGAGAGCGGCGGCTAGGCGAGAGCGGTCTGGCGAGATGGCGGCCTGGGCAAACTTGGTGACTAGGCAGCCTGCGAGAGCGACGGCTAGGCGAGACTGTGACCGGCGAGAGCGGCGGCTAGGCGAGCTGGGCCTAGCGACTAGGACGGCCTACGAGAGCGACCTGGCACGAGTAAGCGAGCTGGCA
Organism: Platanthera zijinensis; assembly: GCA_039513925.1. Lineage (NCBI taxonomy): Eukaryota > Viridiplantae > Streptophyta > Magnoliopsida > Asparagales > Orchidaceae > Platanthera > Platanthera zijinensis. The sequence continues at coordinate 50,510,697 of CM077087.1, read as the reverse complement.
AGAGCGGCGGTCTGGCGGGAACAGTCTGGCGAGACGGCGGTCTGGCGACTAGGGGCCTGGGCGACTAGGGGCCTAGGCGACTAAGGGCCTGGGCGACCCCCCAAAGGGGCCGGGGGGAGACAAATTTTTCATCCCCTCTATTAGTATATTTCAAGGGTTAAGCATAAATTGGCCACCAAGAGTGCAAAACTCTCCAAAAGCTTAAAAATTTATAGCTGGTCTCACGCCTGCCGGGGGGACCCAACTCTGCGAATATGGAGTTGTACAACCAGATTCATGAATTAAGAGTAGAATAAACAATTTAAACGCATTTAAAAATTTATAATTCTAAATAGATGTAAAGAAGCTAATTCTGCAAAAAATTCTACACGTGACGCGTGCACTCGACTAGGAGCACCACATGAGTCAACCTGTTATTCCACAATTCAACCACTACACAAGCACAAAAATTTTCCAAATTATTATGAAAAAATGGGATTTACTGAGAACACACAAACAAGTAAGTGCGCGCTTGAGTGTGTGCATGGTAAATAAAGATAAAACTAAATTTTGCAATAATCAAACTTCAAAATTCTGAAATGAAAAAGTACTTCTGGCATGCACGTGTGAAATGGTGCACGTGCGGTGCAGGTAACACAGCTCACAATGCTCTCCCCCAGACTTATGAGATTTTATGCTTTGAAATGATATGGAATTTGAAATTTAAACAAGGAGAGGGAAAGAAGTTACCCCATATTCATGATTTGAGCATACCATAAGAAGAATGAAGTCATGTGGGCCGCATAATCCAAGAATTGATCAGCAAAACCTACAGGGTAAAGAGGTCCAAGCAACAAAAACTAGCAAAACTAAACATCAGATCAACAAAATTAAACGACACAATCAAGTCTGTGTTGTCTTGTAACACCTCCATCCGTCACGTAGAATATAACAGAAGGTCCGGTCGGGACCCCACGTCATATTCTATGGACAGTCAGCAGAGTTACTTATAAAGACCATGTCATTCACGCATCCTAACTCAGAATGCATTCTAGCGGAAGCAATTAATAGTTGTAGAACCCAAAAGCCAGGAATGTCCACTAAAAACATAGGAATATCATTTCATACACAATAAGTTCTGGTCTTAAGGCCTTACAATTGTTCTCTTTACAATATGTGTCTTTCATACATCGGCACACAAGCCATCCACACATGAAAACAATAAACGTTCGCCTTTGGGTCTTCGAGGGCCAGCCAACCGCAGCATAAGGGACTTCAACCTGCTACTTTTCACTTGGCTCTCCAGCACTTGAATAGCACGACCCACCAAATTGTGGCAAAACAAAACAACGGTCAGCATTAGCTGACCAAATTATAACGACCACACCCCTTACTCGAGACGACGACTCTCCTTCCCTGCAAGCAGCAGCATATATATCTTTTGACAACATAAATGTGCAGTTAAGCATCATTTGTCACAACCCGCATTTTCTTAGCATTAAATAATATATATAAGAGTGAAAGAAAATACGCGTCGTGATGCCACGCCGTGCAGGGGACAACTGCAGATGCTCGGGCAAGAACCTACTCCTAATATCTTTCATGAAATCCTCAAGTTTGTTATGATAAAAATGTAGTTTGAGTTTAAGTTTTGATGATCGTGTCCCTCGGCTCAGTGGATCAACAAGTCTACGGGTAAAATATACATTTACACAGTAGAAAATGCTTTATTTAGTTCATTTATAATCCTATATGAGCATGAAAATACACTAGAATAATTCATGACATGCATACCTCTAGATTTAATATAAGTACTAAAAGAGTTTTTACGTTCGTTAAAATTGAGTGGCATTTGATTTAAAAGGATGTCATGAGTATGAGAAAAGAATAATCATCTTTTTATACTTTGAAAATAACTAACATGCAACATAACATAAAATCTTCTCAGAGAGCAAATTGGTAAGACAAACCAATAGTAACATAGTAGCTAGCAAATAGTCTAATATCTACTGTAACTCACTGTTGACGTCAACAACCTGACACGAACCCACATAATAATATGCATGTCTGAACCAAAGTAAGAACAACAAAACTACCTCACGAAGGTGAGGGAGGAAAACCACATCTATTAAAGCCCATGCCAAGAACCACCAACTCTAGCTGCTCAGACGGCTACTGCTCTAAGCCTGAGACATTCAAAAGAAAGAACGTCTCGGCAAGAATGAACAAGTGGCAGTAAAAAACAAAAAGTAAATAAACAAGAGAAGTCAAAGGGTTACCAACCCAAGACAGAATAGTTGTCAAATCACAGTATCTAAATCATAAAATAGTAAGCATTGAAGAGTTCAAAGAAGTTTAAATATGGGAAGTTGCACTAAATGCGCTTTAGAGCTGTGCTTCATTAACATCTGTAAGAGTATGCATGTAAACATATGTATATATATATATATATATATATATATATATATATATATATATATATATATATATATATATATATATATATATATATATATATATATATATATATATATATATAAAGACTGATCAGTTTTAAAGCGTGAATCATTAACACCGGTGAAAGAAACACGATACTGAGGCGGTGGCCACTTGTCCAGCACAACCCATCAGTCCAAACATCCAAAAAGGCATTGTGGTGGTGGCAATCTATCCAACTCAAACCAACAGTCCAAAAGAAGAAAAGAAAACCCACCAGGTTTAATGATTCACAAACCGCACTGAGGTAGTGGTTCTTTATCCACTGTCAACCAATGCTCACAATTAATCATACAAATATACTAATAAACTAAAAGAACTCCAGACTTATCATCAAATTTCCACAACGACACAAAAGGAAGGAAACCCAAAAGAATTTCCTAAGGTATACTCGGCGAATTACTGTTTACTCGACGAATTGGAAGGCCACTCGATGCATACACTAAATTCACTTGATGCCAAGGCATCACTCGACGCTAACACTGTAGCCACTTGACGCCTTTTTGCTTCACTCGACGCCTTTCTGCTTCACTCGACGCCAAGGCTTAACTCAACGCCTTTCGGCTTAACTCAACGCCTTTCGGCTTAACTCAACGCCTTTCGGCTTCACTCGACGCCTTTTTGCTTCATTCGATGTCAAGGCTTCACTTGATGCCTTTTTGCTTCACTCGATGCTAATACTTGTAACACCCCCATTCGTCACATGAAATATAACAGAAGGTCCGACCGGGGCCCCACGCCATAGACCACAGACAGTTAGTGGAGTTACGTATTAATAACAAATTACCAGCAAAAGGAACATGCATCATAACTTAGAGCATTCTAGCAGAAGCTTTTAAAATAGTTATAAGAACTCAAATGCAATAGCATGAATGTCCACAACAACCAGAGTAAGAATGACAACAAAATACACAAAAGTCTCGGCATTAGGGCCTTACAAGTGTTTACTTAAACATTACATGTTTTCCAAACTTTGGCACGCAGGCCAGCCACACATGAGTATAGAAAAAGTAAAGACTTCACTTTGGACTTCGAGGGCCAGCACAGTAACAAGGGCTTCAGCCTGCTATTTGCCATTAGACTCACATGTTCCTACATAAGAACAATCCATCGCGCGGTGGCAAAACAAGGCAATGGTCAGCTAAAGTTGACCAAATTATAACGGCCCTACCCCTTACTCGGGGCGGCGTTGCTCTTTCCCTGCATTTTATTAGTATAACCAAATAAGATAGTGAAAGTAAAATTTAAGCACACTTCACCACAGGCGTAAGCATACACGGCCACACACCCCGTGCTCTCATGGCACATTCTCGGTGAACTCGTTCCACCACCGCCCCTAGGGTGGCAACATCGTGAGCTAAAAGTCTCTTTCGACCGAAGCCTAAGGCCCACCCTCTATGCCATCGGCAAGTACCATGTATCTTAGGTCTCTTTAACCGAACCACATAGAGCGGGTACGGTTCCACTCAACCCGTTGCTCACACCGCCATGTCAGTTTAAGTCATCGACGCGAGTCAAGCTTCCCTAAATCCCGAAGTAACGATCAAACAATAATGCATAACTCAGTTATGTACAAGGTTGGCTCCCAGACCACCAAAATGGTAGAAATGTGCTTCTGCCAAGATTTCCGGGTGCACCTTGGAGTTAGTCTCCAAGGCTCCCTATTGCAATCTACCACATAGAAAACCCGCAAAATAATGGCACGGAGTCTTCTCCGGCAATACAAGCATAATGAAAACATCACCAATCCAGACCAACTTGTCCGGATAGGCTTATCACACCATGCCTACGTCTGTACTTCGATTCCGGACTCTAAATGCAAAAAGATGGGGATAAACCATATCTACCCGAAGGAAAACCTCACACTCACCGCTCACTCGCGGGAGGGAGTTTCCTATGTAAAAAGGAAGAGGACTTCACATGTCCAAGAAGAGAATCTTTACCCTATAGGTTCTCTTTGGCACCATGGAAAACTAGCCGGATGAAAAGCACCGCAATGAACTTGCCTCCGCGGATTTGGACTCGGCTCGCGATTTGGAGCTCTAAAGCATCAACAATGGCGGGATTCCTCCTTCTACTTCTCCCTTTTGCTCTGCTCTCTACCTCTTAGAAAGAGAAAGGACCAAGTGAAATGAGGCCTAAACCCTCAGTTCACGGCCTTATACCATCAAGAGAGTTGCTGGGTCGTCAGACCCCTTTGAAATAAAATGAACGACCTCGATTCACTCTTAAAATGAACTTCCTGGGTCCAAACACGGCTTGTGACACACCCGTGTCACAGGCTGAAAGAAAATGGGGGAGATAATATCTGAATAACTCTAGAGGGGGGGGGGTGAATAGAGTTTATAGAAAAACCTTTTATCTTTTTACAAATATTATGTTAAGTGACAAAGTAGGTGATTATATATATATATAGCTAAGCAATAATATCAGAGATAAATAAAAACTATACTAAGCTAACCATAACACAAGCACAGAGGAAACATCAAGCACAACCCAGACAACACAAGAACTTTATAGTGGTTCCCCAACTGGATACATCCACTCTTCTACCACCCTTGGTAGGAATCCACTACAGGTTTTGATCAAGTGTCTGCCACCAATATATCTATTTTAAGGGAGATATAATAACCCTTTGAGCTTTTGACCAGGTGCCCAAAAACCAACCTCAAGTCTTTTGGAAGGAGACTTGTAAACCAGTCTAACTTTTGAAGGGAGTTAAAACCCTGTACAGAGGTGGATGGAAAAGTTGATGAGAGTCTTCTCTTTTCTCAATTAGCAAACTGAGAAGACTTTGTGGATTCAGACTGTTGTCAAAGCTCCCCCTGAGATGTTGATGGTTCAGGATGAGAAGTTTTGCTAAGGGTGAGGTAGGCCTTCAGCTTTGTAAGACCAGATCCAGGAACTCTAGATAGATGGAGATTTGTTGCCTCTGCAAGATCCTGGAAAAGAAGAATAAGAAGACTCTGGATATATTATTGTTGTTCTTCTTCCTTCTTCTTCTTCTTCAGAGCACTGTAAGAATAAAGATTGAGAGCAGCTCTGAAACAATGAATCCGAGAACACTTTTCTTCTTCCTATACTGTACTGTTATAAAACTATGCTGTGCTTTTCTTTGTAAAAGCTCGTTGTCTCGTATATCTCTTTCTTGAGTTTTTGAATGATTCTTTCTAACAGAGTATATCAAAAACGAACAGCAAAAACTCTTTTGCAAATTCAAATCATGCAATAAATACGCTGCTAGAAAACTGGGAAGGAAAACGACATGCATGCCTTTTCAATATTCATTTCCTCATCTGTCCCGAGAAATATGTCAAGTAAATTCTCTGATGAATACCATAATCAATGTTGCCATAAACGGCTATATTCATAGGGAATATAAGAATTGATTACTCAGCGAAATTAAGACTTAATATAATAAAGGAACAGATATGGAAAGAATAAGGAACAAAACATCTTACAGTTTTCGTCGACCAGGGAACAGATTTCGTCGAGCTGCAATCGGAGATCGTCGAACTGAGAAATCATGTTCTTCGACTTGAGCTCTGCAAACTGAATACTGAATAAACTAAATTGAAACTGTGCTCCAAGTTCGTCGACCTAAGAATCTGCTCTGTACTAAAAGATCGTCAACAACAGAACTTGAATCACCAGAATTAGTTGAGCTGAGAAATAGACTGAGAGAAAACACAGAATAACTTCTTCTGAAGGATATCGTCGACCTGAGTTCTACGATCGTCTTGCTCAACTTAGAAAAGGATCTCCAAGTTCTTCGAGCTGAGTTCGACGAACGTCGAACTAATTTCCCAGACTGCATAGAATCTTCTAAGGCTTCAATCTGAGGCACTCTTCAGGCAGGTCTATGGAGATAAACTTTGGAGGACTGACCTAAGACCTAGAAAGCAAAACACTGACCCTAACTATACAACATGGGTCAATAAGCCTAATAAGTGAACCTAGCCCAAATCAAAATAGGGGTTCCAATAATCTCCCCATATTTAGGTGAGGTTACTTCAGAAAACAAATAACAACAGAAAATCATAGCAAAAGATATAGAGCTGATAGAATAAATAAGCTATCAGCAATAATAAAAGCTATGGACAGATATTGTTCAGAACATAATAAAAACAGATAGCAATAAAAAAAATCAAGGGTCCTTTGGAGGAGTAGAAGGTTTTGCAAATAATATGGTTCTATTGGGATCTATTGCTTCTTTGATAGTCATCTTCATATCAGCATCACCAAGGGTCTTCTGGGTAACAGCCCTTGGAACTACAGCTTCTGGATGGAGATTCATGTATTCATCAGCATTGAATAACTTTCCAACCTAGTATCTCTCTAATTCCTTCTTCCTGTAGGAATACATTATTAAGAACTGAGAGGCATCCTTGCCTTCTTCTCTGGCTTTCCTTATCTGAGAGAGAGCTACCAGCTCATTGAATCTTGCCATTCTAGTATTGGGGTACAATTCTGGATCATATGTTATAATGGGAGGACTCTCTGGGCTTTTGCTTTTCTGGGAAAGAAAGAGGCTCTAGGAGGGCTGAACTGCATAGCTGAAGGAGGAGCAGAACTTCTGGAAGAGGAAGAGTGTTTCTGAGGAGGATACCTGCTTCCAGAAGACTGAGAAGCTCTTCCTTGCCTGGAATAAGTCTGAGTGACATTAGAAGATCTCTGGCTAGCAAGTCCAGTTGCACCTGCAGCTGGAGGAGGAGGAGGATGACCTCTCCCATCCCTTTTTGAAGGAGGTGGGGGAGAGTATCTCCTTGATTTCTTCCTAGCTTTCTGCTCATTCTTTGAAAACTTCATCCAGTGAGGCATACCTTGATAAGGCTTGATCTTATTGAAAATATAGAAGGGGATATCATTTTTGGGATTAGGCTTGGGAACTGGTACTGAATTTTTTTTCTTAAGCTTCCTTTTCTTTGAACTTGAATCTTCTTCTGAATCATCATCATCTTCATCATCAGAAGAATCTTGTAAATCATATAAATCATCTATTTCCTTGAGCTATTCTGCTGTAATCTAGGGAGGAGGAGCCTGAGGAGCAGGAGCTTGAATTGGGACTAGAGAAACAATTTCTGCTGGAGGAGGCACAGCTGGCACTAGATCAATCATAAATACATCTTCTGAATCCTCTGACAGAAAGGAGTCCAAATCAGGCAAAGGAGAGTCATCCATCACATAAGTGGGAGGAGACATAACCTTGGGCTCAGCCTCAGATATTTTCTCAAGTACAACTATATCTGGCTTAAGGATTACATCAAAACTGACCTTAATAGTAGCTATCATCTCTGAGCTAACATGAGCTGTATAACAAACAATATCTGTATAATACTGATTGGAAACAAATGAAATAACATTTATGTACAGGAGGTCAAAAGAGCTCAAAAATGAAAGCAGATCAACATCTGCAGAGATGAAACAGTCTCCAGAGTAAATGTTCAAATCTATCTCAGATGTCTCAAAGTCTGTATTCAAAAATTCAGGAAGTTCTGCATACAGTTCTGCATCAGGTAAATCTGTATCAACAATATCTTCACCTTCTGCTGTTATTTCTGCTGTTGGAGCTACTGGAGCTACTTCTTCATTGAGTATCTCCCCCTGCCTGGTTTCAGTAGGCACTGGAGTCAGGCCCCTGACAGAAGGAGGGATAGGGAGGGAAAAAAGCTGAGAAGCAAGAGTAGAGATGGAGGAAGCAAGAGGTGAAATGGCCACTGCTATCAGTTGTTGAAGGAGTGGAGTGATGGATTATAATATGGAAGAGATGGAGGGTGAAGTAAATTCTAAGAATTCTGGTGGGGTTTGGGTAGAGACAGATGGATTGATGGTAGAAGATGAGGGATGAGAATCGAGTATTTGCTCATCTAGAGGGGATGGAGAATGACTTGGAGATGAAAGAAGATTGAATGAGGGTAGGGATGATAAATTTTTAAGTGGAGGTATATCTGTAAGATGAGAAGGAAGGGGGGACAAAGGAGGAGTAGCAGAATTTGGAGAGAAAGCTTGCTGTAGATGTTGAGCTGGAGAAGAAATTGGGGTTTGTGGAGGTGTAGATTGATGAACTAGTGAAGAAGGGTGGATGGGGGAAGCAGGATGTGTAAGAGTAGGTTGATGTGCTGGAGCTGAGGAGATTTGTTGGAGGGATGTTGAAGGAGTTTGGGCAGGAGGAGGAGGAGGAATATAATTGTCCTCTATAGGGTGGGGAGTGGCTGTAACTGCCCTAGTACTCTCAGAAGTCTTTGAGGAGGAAGCCCGTGAAGGCTTTGGGATGTTCCTCTCCCACCTGCCAAATAGGGCGCAGGATAGCCTCTTGGAGGCATTGATCAATACTGGCGGGGTGACAAGTAAATCATCTGCCTTGGCCTTCAAAAACAGGCCTAGAATCCTGGCAAAACAGACTTCTTTCTTTGAATTCTTTCTCCTGATCAAATCGAACAACACTTGCCCCCAGTTAACTTCCTTTTTGTTAACCATGGCGCACATTTTAAGGAATTGGTGCCTTGTTATGTAGTCGTGGGCAGTGTGTTTCCCAAACAATACCTTACCCACAACATCGGCCAAAAACTTGTACGCCGCCGACAAGTTCTTCTCCAGCAATTTGTTAGGGTTTCCTTCTGAGTGACCGATCACAACCAGCATGTTCTCAAATTCACCATGCTCTAACTCGATATCATCCGAGCCATTAACAAAACCAAAAACTTCGGAAAGAACTGCATGGGTTAGAGTAACCTGAGTTCCATCAATATAACCAATCATTTCTTCATTAGAGGAGGAGGACGAGTAGACCCACTCGCGAATTTCTACAGCCGGCAACTTTATCCTTTCAGACATCAAACGCTTCAGATTCTGGTCCTCAAACAACTAGAGGATGTCGAGGAAGATTTTGTCTGAATGCTTGAATGAATCAAAGTCTATATCAAAGCCGGAGTCGAACTTCATTCCAGCGAGAGTAGATCCTGACGAGGCCATCGTTCTAAGAGAATCACCTGCACAAGCAAAAGCGATCGAGAGCAAAGGGAATTGAAAGCGCGGGATAAAGCTCGAAGAAGAAAGCCTAATAAAGGTTTTCAAAATATGAATCGACAAGCTCAGCCCGACGAAGAAGAAAATTCTTCGATCTCCGGTTGACGAAAATTTCCTGAAGAGGTAAATTCGTCGATCTCAGAGATGAAGAGATGGAACAATTTCATCGTCCTCAGAAATGTTTCCTGAAATAGAATCGTCGATCTCTGGTCAAAGAACCTGACTTCACACAGAGATTTCGTCGATCTCCGGTCGACGAACTCCCAACGAAATGATTTCAAATCATCGATCTCAGGTCAACAAATTATTATCAAATCGATTCCCACAAGGACAGATTCAAAATTACGCCTTGCCATTCAGGGTTTGATGAAGATATTTGCCCTTTGAAAATCAGTGGAGACAAACTCAAGTTTAATTTTCTGCTTGTCCACACAGTCTCTTATGAAATGATGTCTTATATTTATATGCTTTGTCCTTGAATGATGCACTGGATTATGTACTATAGATATAACACTGGTACTATCACAGAATATGGTTGAATTATTTAGATTGAAACCATAATCAAGGAGTTGGTTTTGTATCCACAAAATCTGTGAACAAGAACTACCAGCTACCATATACTCAACCTCAGCAGTTGATGTAGATACAAAAGTTTGTTTTTTGCAAAACTAGGACACAAGTCTATCACCCAGGAACTGGCATGTTCCTGAAGTACTCTTTCTGTCCACTCTACATCCAGCATAGTCAGCATCAGAAAATCCAGTAAGCTCAAATGTTGACTCTGTTAAATACCAGAGTTCTAGATTAGGACAACCCTTTATATATCTTAAAATTCTTTTAATAAAAATAAGATGAGATTCTTTAGGGCTCACTTGGAACCTAGCACATAGACATGTAGCAAACATGATATGTGGTCTGCTTGCTGTGAGATATAGTAGGGATCCAACAATGGCCCTATACCTGGTCTGATTAATAGGTTTTCCATGTTCATCAGAATCTATTACAGCATTGGCAGCCATGGGAGTCTTCATAGAAGAAGCATCAACCATCCCAAATTTCTTAATAAGCTCATTTGCATATTTAGACTAGGAAATAAAAATGCCATCAAGAGATTGCTTCACTTGAAGACCTAGGAAATAAGATAGCTCTCACATGCTACTCATCTCAAACTTTAAATGCATTAGATCAGAAAATCTTTTGTACAGTTTGGGATCAGTAGAACCAAATATTATATTATCTACATAAATTTGTACTACTAGAATTTTATCATGATGCAATTTAGTAAAAAGAGTCCTATCTACCATGCCTCTAAAGAACTTGTGTTCCAAGAGAAAGCTGGCTAAGGTTTCATACCAAGCTCTTGGAGCTTTCTTTAGACCATAGAGAGCCTTATGCATTTTGAAAACATATGAAGGATGAGTTGGAGAAATAAAACCTAGAGGTTGTTCAACATAAACCTCTTCCTTTAGCTCTCCATTCAAGAATGCACTCTTTACATCCATCTGGTAGACCTTGAACTTTTTAAATGTTGTATAAGCAAGAAAAATCCTGATAGCTTCTAGCCTTGCAACAGGAGCAAAGGTTTTATCATAATCAATGTTTTCCTCTTGCCTATAGCCTTGAGCAACAAGCCTAGCCTTGTTCCTCACAATCACACCTTGAGCACCAAGCTTGTTCCTGAAAACCCACTTGGTCCCAATTATTGGATAGCCTTTAGGCCTTGGAACCAAGTCCCAAACTCTACATCTCTCAAATTGATTGAGCTCCTCTTGCATTGCAATAATCTAGTGGGGATCTTGCTCTGCATCAGTTATGGATTGAGGCTCAACTTGAGAGAGAAAACAGACATGCATCACATCATGGTTGATTTGATGCCTTGTCTGTACACCTACTGACATATCTCCAATCACTTGAGATCTAGGGTGATCTCTTAGTGTGACAAGATCAGATGGTGCAGTTGGTTCAGAAACAGTAGTTGGAATGAATTCCTCTTGTGGAATTACATCTGCTGTTGGAGGAAGTTCAACTGCTTCCACAATTTCTTCTTCACTTTCTTTATCACATTGTGGAGGAGGATGTAATATAACCTTTGGTGTAAGGTTTAGTTCATTCATTTTCTCACACAAGTGAGGTATCTGCAATAGCTCATTGGTAGAAATTTCTTTCTCCTTGCAAAATATATTAGCTTCATCAAAAGTTACATGCACAGACTCCTCAATTTTTAAAGTTGATTTATTAAACACCATATAAGCTTTGTTGACTTGGGAATATCCTAGAAAAATTCCCATTGCAGCCTTTGCTTCAAATTTTCTAATATATTTCTTGTCATTGTTATGAATATAACATATACAACCAAATACTTTAAAATAGGTGACTTCAGGTTTCTTCCCTTTCAGTAGCTCATAAGGAGTCTTATTCTTAAGTTTGTGTATAAGACTTCTATTCAACACATAATTTATTGTGCTTACAGCCTCTGCCCAAAAGGATAGGGACAAATAAGCATCTACAAGTAGTATGCCTGTAGATTCAATTAGTGTTCTATTCTTCCTTTCAGCAACCCCATTATGTTGAGGTGTTCTAGGAGCTGAGAAGCAATGTCTGATACCTTCCTTCCTACAAAACTCTTGCATAAGAAGAGACTCAAACTCAGTACCATGATCATTTCTGATCAATGCAACTGGAGTAGAGTACTCAATCTGTATGTTCTTGAGAAAATCTGTAAGAACCTTGAAAGTATCTGACTTAGATCTCATAAAGAATACCCAAGTAAATCTAGAGAAGTCATCTACAATCACTAAAGTATAAGATTTCTCTCCTAGGCTTTGTACTGCTATAGGGCCAAAAAGGTTTATATGTAGTAAGTACAATATCCTAGGTGAGTCAGTTTTGTTTAATGATTTAAAACTGGATTTAGTTTGCTTGCCTAATTGACAAGCCATGTAGAGGCCTTCCTTCTTGTAGGGGTAAGAAGGCAATCCTCTAACAAGGTTGTCTTTAGAAAGCCTAGCAATATTTCTTAAATTTACATAACTTAATCTTTTATGCCACAAATCATTTTGATTGCTAACATGATTAAATAAACAAATTTCTGAACTGGCAGATTTAAAGTTTACTAAGTATATGTTACCTTATCTAATTCCAGTTAAAACAGTTTGATTGTTTGTAGGAACAATACATTGAGATTCAGAAAAGCAAACCTGATAACCTGAATCACATAATTGACTTATGTATATGAGGTTATGCTTGAGACCATTAACATATGCCACCTTTTTGAAAGTGATATCTCCATTGTTGAAGTCTCCATAGCCTTCAGTATGTCCAAAGCTTGAATCTCCAAATATTACTCTTGGACCAAGCTTGACCTTGAAGTTGAAGAGGCTGTCCTTGCATCCAGTCATGTGTTTAGAGCACCCACTATCCAGATACTACTTATTTTGAGTGATAGGATAGGTCTTTACCTACAATGAAACAAATTAAAAGTTCTTGACCCAGGTAACCTTGGGTCCTTGTTTCTTCTCAAATGAAAAACTGGATATAAATGAACATTCAGGTTGGCTCTTATAACCTAAGGGGTGAAATCTTCTAGGAGGAATTATCCATTGGGTGAATGGGTTGATGTTCTCCCTATGTTGATTAGGTTTATTGTTACAGTTTCTGTTGGAATTTAAGTTTCTTTAATTTTGATCTGGGATCGACGAATTCTAGTGAGTTCGTCGACCTGAGCTCGACGAATTGGAATGAGATATACGATCTCTGCTCGAAGAATGAAAGTATTCATTCTCAGGGCACCAAGGTCGTCGATCTCTGGGCCACAAACTGTACTAGTTTCGTCGATCATAGATCGAAGAATACTTATTATTATGGTTTGTGTTCAGAGTTCGTCATTCTGAGGTCGACAAACTGTTCGCGTTTCATCAATCTGAGTTCGACGAAAACTACTGAACATTGTTATATCTATTATTTTTCTTATTCTTAGATTTTTGTTTTATTTCCGTTTGCTTTATAACTTCATTAACTTTATTAACCTGTTCAGTGTTCTTCGTTCCTTTATCAGAAATGAAATTTACAAGGTTTGATAGATTGTTATTCTAGATTAGAGGTGGTTCACTAGATGAGGCACATAATCCTAGTTTACTGTTATTAGTCCTAGCATTTAAGGTACTAGTTATATCTAGTAATTTCGTGCTCCTTCCATTTAGAGATTCCTCTAGTTTCTATGTCTTGCTTAGTTCAATTTTCAGAAAAACTATTAATTCATTAGCTGAATTGAGTTCAATTGACAATTTAGCATTTTCAGCAAGATATTTATCTTGAGCAGTTAATTTCTCTCTAAGAAGTTTAATTTCCTTCTCAGAGTCTATTAAGTCTAAGCAAAGATTTTTAAATTCAGATTTAAATTCTTCTGATTTAAAATCATAAGAAGCAATTACGTGGTCTTCAGCAGACATTGATTCTTCATTATCTGAATCTTCAGCATCTGATTTGCTGTTGTAGGCATCAATTGCCATTAGGCAAACTTCCTTTGCCTTTTTCTCTTCTTCATCATCACTAGAGTTGGAAGAGGATGACTCTTCTTCTCTATCACTCCAGGTCTCAGCAACAAACCCTTTTCCTTCCTCTTGTGCTTGCTTGAGGAGGGTTTGCTGTGATGAGTTCTTCTTGACTCTTTTTCTCTTCTCCTGACTTTCTTCTGAGCTTCTGGACACTCAGAGATGTAGTGTCCTGACTTCCTACAATCAAAACAGACAATTTCTTTAGAAGGTGTTTTGTCATACCTTGGTTTGTCATCTTGTCTAGATGACTTCCTTCTGAAGTCCTTCTTTGCCATTTTGAAAAATCTCTTGGCAAATAGACTAATCAGTTCTTCATTAACTAGAGTCTCTTCAGAATCCTCAGTAACCTTGAAAGTAATGTTGTGCTCCTTCCTGGTAAGTGTTGGAGTCTTTACTTCAGCTGCTGCTTCTCTAGTCTTCATCAGTTGCTCATATGATTTGAGCTTTCTAAGGAGAGACACAGTTGAGATTTCAGTCATGCTTCTGGCTTCTTTGATAGGCCAGATCCTTGAATCCCATGTGCTGGGGAAGCACATAAGAATCTTATCATTTACTTCAGTCAGAGTAATTTCCTTGTCTAAGGTCCTTAGCTCATTGATGATTGAGCTTAGCCTGTTGTACATGTCACTAACTGACTCAACTTCTTCCTTCTTGAAGTTATCATACTGAGAGATGAGATTGGATCTTCTGTCCTTTCTCTCATCAGCAGATCCAGCCACCATCTGGTTTAGGGAATCCCAGATGGCTTTGGCTGAAGTGCACTCAGCCACTTTCTAAAAAATGTCATCAGACATAGTCTGAGCTAAAATGTTCATGGCACTTGCATCTGTAATCTTGGCTTTTCTTTGTGCATCAGTCCATTCAGGAGGTGGAACTGCACTCAAGTTTATTGAAGTAGAAGGAGTAGAGGCCACTGGAGCTGGTGGTCCTGTCAAGATAGAGTTGAAAATGTCTTCATCAATAGAGTTCATATAAAGTTTGATTCTTGCCTTCCAGATGGCAAACTTAGAAAGATTGCACATTGGAGGTCTGGTGCTGGCATAGTCCTTGTTTTGTGCCATGGTATCAGAAAATAAAAGAGAAGAATAAGATTTATTCAGAGATTATTTGAGGGTCTTGGTTAGTCCAGGTGTAAGCTTGTATAAAATTGACTAACCTCCCTCTGATACCAATTGAAAGAAAAGGGGGGAGATAATATCTGAATAACTCTAGAGGGGGGGGGGTGAATAGAGTTTATAGAAAAATCTTTTATCTTTTTATAAATATTATGTTAAATGATAAAGTAGGTGAATATATATATATATATATATATATATATATATATATATATATATATATATATATATATATATCTAAGCAATAATATAAGAGATAAAGTAAAAACTATACTAAGCTAACCACAGCACAAGCACAAAGGAAACAACAAGCACAACCCAGACAATATAAGAACTTTATAGTGGTTCCCTAACTGGGTACATCCACTCTTCTACCACCCTTGGTAGGAATCCACTATAGGTTTTAATCAGGTGACTGCCACCAATATATCTATTTTAAGGGAGATATAGCAACTCTTTGAGCTTTTGACCAGGTGCCCAAAAACCAACCTCAAGTCTTTTGGAAGGAGACTTGTAAATCAGTCTAACTTTTGAAGGGAGTTAAAACCCTGTACAGAGGTGGAAGGAAAAGCTGATGAGTGTCTTCTCTTTTCTCAATCAGCAAACTGAGAAGACTTTGTGGATTCAGACTATTGTCAAAGCTCCCACTTAGATGTTGATGGTTCAGGATGAGAAGCTTTGCTAAGGGTGAGGTAGGCCTTCAGCTTTGTAAGACCAGATCCAGGAACTCTAGACAGATGGAGATTTGGTGTCTCTGCAAGATCCTGAAAAAGAAGAATAAGAAGACTCTGGATATATTATTGTTGTTCTTCTTCTTCCTTCTTCTTCAGAGCACTGTAAGAATAGAGATTGAGAGCGGCTCTGAAACAATGAATTCGAGAACACTTTTCTTCTTCCTGCACTGTATTGTTAGAAAACTATGTTGTGCTTTTCTTTGTAAAAGCTCTTGTGTCTCGTATATCTCTTTCTTGTGTTTTTGAATGATTCTTTCTAACAGAGTATATCAAAAACGAACAGCAAAAACTCTTTTATGAATTCAAATCATGCAATAAATGCACTGCTAGAAAGCTGGGAAGGAAAACGGCAAGCATGCCTTTTCAATATTCATTTCCTCATCTGTCCCAAGAAATATGTCAAGTAAATTCTCTGATGAATATCATAATCAATGCTGCCATAAACGACTATATTCATAGGGAATATAAGCATTGATTACTCAGCGAAATTACGACTTAACATAATAAAGGAACAGATATGGAAAGAATAAGGAACAAAACATCTTACAGTTTTCGTCGACCAGGGAACAGATTTCGTCGAGCTGCAATTGGAGATCGTCGAACTGAGAAATCATGTTCTTTGACTTGAGCTCTGCGAACTGAATACTGAATAAACTAAACTGAGACTGTGCTCCAAGTTCGTCGACCTAAAAATCTACTCTATACTGAAAGATCGTCGACAACAGAACTTGAATCACCAAAATTAGTCGAGCTGAGAAATAGACTGAGAGAAAATGTCGACCACAGAATAACTTCTTCTGAAGGATATCATCGACCTGAGTTCTACGATCGTCTTGCTCAACTTAGAAAAGGATCTCCAAGTTCTTCGAGCTGAGTTCGACGAACGTCGAACTAATTTCCCAGACTGCATTAAATCTTCTAAGGCTTCAATCTGAGGCACTCTTCAGGCAGGTCCATGGAGATAAACTTTGGAGGACTGGCCTAAGACCTAGAAAGCAAAACACTGACCCTGACTATACAACATGAGTCAATAAGCCTAAGAAGTGAACCTAGCCCAAATAAAAACAGGGGTTCCAACACAGGTCGTGTCTCACATTTGTAAAAGAAATCGTTGATCTCAGAACATGACACGGCCTCTGACACGCCCGTGTCAACCATGGACATGCCCGTGTCACCCAGGATACGCCCGTATTACAGGTCATGTGCCCCAATCGACGCTGAAACTTTCAAGCCCGAATAGGACTCGGCTTCGGATACGCCTGTGTCCCAAGCCATGTCGCTTAGTAGACACAACCCGACACACACAGAATAGGACACGACTTTGGACATGCCCGTGTCACAAGCCGTGTTCTATGCTTACAAAAAGGCGGCCAAACACCAAGAAGGGCACGACCCTGGACACACCCGTGTCCCAGGCTGTGTGAAACTGTAAAGGCTCCAAAAAGTCTTTAAAACACTACCCATTCAAAACCGAGTTTTGGGGCGTTACAACTCTCCTCCCCTTAAAAGAATTTCGTCCCGAAATTAGAGAATGGAAAAGTACACAAACTTAAATGGTACCTGAGTAGAAAAGCTCTGGGTACTCCTCAAGCATGGTCTGCTATCATTCCCACGAAAGCTCCTCACGACCGCAATTGTCCCATCGGACTTTGACCATCCTGATAGCTTTGTTACGCAATTGCTTGACCTCAGAATCCTCAATCTGAATGGGTCTTACTTTCGTTGTTAGCCCACTATCGACCGATACTAGATCCGCAATAACCACTTGCTCTGGTTCTTTTACGGATTTGCGTAGGACCGAGATGTAAAATACATCATGTAAACCACTCAGCTCTACCGAAAGATCCAACCGATAGGCGGCTTCACCAACCCACTCCAAGATCTCAAAAGGCCCAACATACCTCGAACTAAGTTTCTTTAAGCGTTGAATCGTTGATACGCCTTTAAACGACTTTATCTTGAGGTATACCCAGTCACCCACCGCAAACTCCACGTTCTGATGCTTGACGTTGTAGTACTTGGCTTGTCTATCTTGGGCAATCTGTAGCCGTTCCCGAATCAACCGTATCGTTTACGTAGCATCTTCAACCTCTCTACTCTTGTACATCTTCGATTCTCCCATTTCTACCCAATACAATGGCGTACGACACCTCCTTCCGTACAAGGCCTCAAAAGGCGCCATCTGAATGCTGGCTTGGTAGCTGTTATTGTATGCGAATTCAATCATGTAAAGGTGGTCCTCCCACCTTTTACCAAAATCCAATGCACACATACGAAGCATGTCTTCCATCATCTTGTTCACCCTTTTAGTTTGCCCATCTGTCTGCGGGTGAAAAGCAGTGCTGAAGTTCAGCTTGGTACCCAACAACTGATGAATGTGACTCCAATCGTTAGATGTGAACCGACCATCTCGGTCACTTACTATGCTCTGGGGCACACCATGCAAACAGATTATACTATCCACATAAAGCTTCACTAGCTTCTCCACGGAATCATCCTTCCTATTGGGTATGAAGTGCGATACCTTCGTTAACCAATCCACGACAACCCAAATGGCGTTGTTCCCCTTGTGCGATCTCGGCAAGCCGTGCACGAAATCCATAGATATGTCGTCAAACTTCCACTCTGGTATAGACAAGGACTTTAGAAATCCACCTGGCTTCTTGCATTCGGCCTTCACCAAGGCACAAGTCTGACACTTCGCCACATATAATGCTATGTCTTTCTTCATACCGGGCCACCAGAACAGCCTCTTCATGTCTTTGAACATCTTTGTGCTCCCAGGATGAATTGAGTACATGGTAAAATGCGCCTCGTACATCAGTTCTTCTCGTAATTTCCTAACATTAGGGATGCATAACTGACCACCCTTCCAAACAAGGCCATCGTCAACAACGAACTGGTCATTCGACCCATCCACGGACTCTGCCACGCGACGTTTCAAGCTTACGTCAAACTCCAAGTCCTGCCAAATCCTGTCCGCGAGGTCGTATTGAACCTCTGTCCAACTCAAACATGCATTAGCACTAGATCCCTTGTCAACACACGAGATCTCCAAAGCCTCCAAATCACGAATGAGCTGCTCGTCATGCATCTGCAACCAGTTGGCCTGTGTAGGAGTTTTTCGACTCAGAGCATCTGCCACAACATTCCCCTTCTTGGGAATATAATGAATCTTGTTGGTGTAGTCCCCAAGGAACTCCATCCATCTTCGTTGATGCATGCTCAGGTCCTTCTGATCAATCAGGTACTTCAGGCTCTTGTGATCTGAATAAATGTCGACCTTTACTCCATAAAGGTAATGCCTCCAAAGCTTGAGAGCGAATACCACAACCGCCAACTCCAAGTCATGGACCGGGTAGTTCCTCTCATGCACCTTTAACTGATGTGATCCATAGGCTATCACCGACCTGTGCTGAAGCAGTACATAACCTAAACCACTCCCAAAGGCGTCACTATAAACCTCAAAGCCTTCTGAACCACAAGGCGTACTTAAGACATGTGTCGTGGTCAAACAACACTTTAGTTCTTCGAAAGCTTGTGTGCACCCAGGCATCTAAACAAACTTCTGATCCTTCCTTGTCAAAGTGAGGGGAAATGCTATCTGTGAGAAGTTCTCCACGAAGCGCCTGTAATAGCCGGCAAGCCCCAAAAAACTTCGGACTTCTGCCACCGTAGACAACACAGGCCACTCTCATATAACAACTATCTTCGTCGGATCTACCGCAATCCCTTCTCCACTAACAATATAACCAAGGAACGCGACCGAGGACAACCAAAACTCGCATTTGGAGAACTTGGCATACAGTTGGTTCCTCCTCAATGTCTCCAACACCATACGCAGATGCTTAAAATGATCCTCCTCGCATTGCGAGTACACCAGTATATCGTTGATAAATACTATCACGAACTGGTCCAAGAATTTTCTGAACGTTCTGTTCATCAAATCCATAAACACGGATGGCGTATTTGTCAGCCCAAACGGCATGACGGTGAACTCATAATGCCCATAGCGTGTGCTGAAAGACGTCTTGGGAATGCCACTTTCCCTTATCCGCAGCTGATAGTATCCGGATTCAGATCCAACTTTGAGTACACAGTCGACCCTACCAGCTGGTCGAACAGATCATCAATCCTTGGGATCAGATACTTATTCTTCTCCGTTAACTTATTCAACTCACGGTAATCAATACAGAGTCGTAAGCTTCTGTCCTTCTTCTTAATAAAGCGGACCGGCGTGCTCCAATACGATGAACTTGGACGCACATAACCTTGCTCCAACAGCTTTTGAAGCTTTACTTTAAATTCCGCTATCTCCATAGGCGCTAACTAATAAGGAGAGCGTGACACAGGTTTGGCACCTGACACTATCTCAATTGTGAAGTCGATCTTTCGCTGAGGTGGAGCTTCAGGGAGATCTTCAGGGAATACGTTAGGAAACTCAGATACAACTGGAATGTTGTCCAAACCAGGTTTGGGCTTCGAACCCTCCACTAAAGTGAGAAATACCTCCGCACCACCACGAACTGCCTTAACCACCTGGCGAGCAGACATCAAAGTCTTGCTTGACCTTTTCAAGCCTGAGAACGTCGTCTCACGATTTGTATCTAGTCCCAATCTGACCACCTTACGGTTGCAATCAATGTACGCACGCTACTCCGATAGCCAGTCCATTCCAAAGATCACATCGAACTCCACTGTCGGCAGTAGCGACGCTCGCAAGTCATAAACGTGACTCTCAATCCCTACCTTCACGCAACAAACTCTATCCGCGCGCATAGAGCCCCCATTAGGCAGCAATACATCCAATTTGTCCCTTGCCATCGAACAAGGTACTCCGATGCGCGATATACACTCTTCGGACAAAAAGGAATGCGAAGCTCCCATATTGAACAGTGCTCTCGCCGGAAAATCAAAGATCGATACAAAGCCTAGCACAACCAGTCATAAGTTAATATACATAAAGCAACATGTATATAAAGCTAAACTGATATAAATAAAACCATACTTGTCACAACCTCAGCCTGCTTCATGGCCTCCTGCTGGCCCAGGTTGTACACTCTAGGTTGGACTGGGGCCTATAGTTGCCCCAAATGCACCAGAAGAAGGGGCTGGACCCGAAGTACTAGCCTTCTTATTCCACTTACGGAATACAGATTTTGAGGAGGTCGACACCTTGAACTCCGTCTTCTTTGCACTAGAGTCCTTCTTCGCTTGTACTCTCTTCATATCTCTCTCCAACGATCGGTCCGTATTCACCAGGGTTTGGAAGCCCTGTGTCATAGGCCCAGAGAGTAGTAGCCTTGGGTCATCACGTAGACCCTCATAGAACCAGTTGGTCTTATGCTCCTCATCGGCCAAAGTAGAGCTAGCATAATGACCCAACCACGTAAACTCATTGAGGTACTCATCCACGCTACTATCTCCCTGTGCCAGTCTCCGGAACTCATTCTCCATAGCGATCCTTTGAGCCGAGGGAAGTTATCTTGCCAAGAATAGCCTCGAGAACTCCTTCATCGAGACATCCGTGAGTTTCCTTCCAACCAAGTGATGCAGCTCGAACTCTTCCCACCACAACCTCGCATCACCATCCAACAGGAAGGTGGCTATTGTGGTCTTCTGCCATTCCTCCGTCTCAGTGGCCGTCAAGACTCTTTTCACCTGAGAGAGCCAATCTTCGGCCTGGGATGGGGTTCCAGTCCCCAAAAATATCGGAGGGTTAAAGCCCATTACATGTTTGAGCTGCTTCTCTATCGCTCTTCTAGGTATCAATGGCTCTACCACCACTTGTTCAACCCTTCTAGGTTTTGCTTCTCGAAGCGGTACCTGCTCCCCTGTAGGGGCAGGCTGTTGCACTTGCCTTCCTGGCTGTGCATTTATCATTGCAAACACCGCCTTAACCACAAGTCTTATAGTTTCTGCCGAAGGAAGGGTTGCAGGCACGTCATTAGGTGCACTACTTGCCTCAGAAAGCCGGTGCTTTGACGGACATGCGCCACTCCTGGTCACCTATAGTCGTACAAAACACCTTTAAGTGACCAAACAAATTTGAAAAAAGCAATTATAGGAACACGCAGGTTCCTCAAACATGTGTATTTTCATTCCTAAGTGGACATTCATGTGTTCTTTTCATGTTATAACGATGACGCACATACATGTGCTCACCACCCCTTAAAAGAATTCGTCCACGAATTCAAATAAGCAAGACCGATGCCTTAGTCTGATACCAAATTGTAATACCCCCATCTGTCATATGGAATATAACAGAAGGTTCGGCCGGGCCCCACGCCATAGACCACGAACAGTAAGTGGAGTTACGTATTAATACCAAATTACCAGCAATAGGAACACGCATCCTAACTCAGAGCATTCTAGCGGAAGCTTTTAAAACAGTTATAAGAACCCAAATGCAACAACATGAATGTCCACAACAACCAGAGTATGAATGACAGCAAAATACACAAAAGTCTCGGCCTTAGGACCTTACAAGTGTTTACTTAAAGATTCCATGTTTTCTAAACTTCGGCACGCAGGCCGGCCACACATGAGTATAAAAAAAGTAAAAACTTCGCTTTGGCCTTCGAGGGCCAGCACAGCAACAAGGGCTTCAGCCTGCTATTTGCCACTAGGCTCACTTGTTCTTATATAAGAACAATCCATCGTAAGGTGGAAAAACAAGGCAACGGTCAGCTAAAGCTGACCAAATTATAACGACCCCATCCCTTACTCGGGGCGGCGCTGCTCCTTCCCTGCATTTTATTATTATAACCAAACAAGATAGTGAAAGTACAATTTAAGCACACTTCACCACAGGCGTAGGCACACATGGCCACACACCCCGTGCTCTCAGGACACATTCTCGGTGAACTCGGTCCACCACCGCCCCAAGGATGGCAACATCGTGAGCTAAAAGTCTCTTTTGGCCGAAGCCTAAGACCCGCCCTCTATGCCATCAGCAAGTACCATGTACCTTAGGTCTCTTTAACCGAACCATATAGAGCGGGTACGGTTCCACTCAACCCGTTGCTCACACCACCATGTCAGTTTAAGTCATCGACGCGGGTCAAGCTTCCCCGAATCCCGAAGTAACGATCAAACAATAATACATAACCCGGTTATGTACAAGGTTGGCTCCCAGACCACCAAGATAGTAGAAATGCGCTTCTGCCCAAATTTTTGGGTGCACTTTGGAGTTAGTCTCCAAGGATCCCTATTGCAATCTACCACGTAGAAAACCCACAAAATAACGGCACTGAGTCTTCTCCGGCAATACAAGCATAATGAAAACATCACCGATCCAGACCAACTTGTCTGGATAGGCTTTACACACCATGCCTACGTCTGTACTTTGATTCCGGACTCTAAATGCAAAACGACGGGGATAAACCATATCTACCCGAAGGAAAACCTCACACTCACCGCTCACTCGCAGGAGGGAGTTTCCTATGCAAAAAGGAAGAGGACTTCACATGTCCAAGAAGAGAATCGTTACCCTAGAGGTTCGCTTTGGCGCCATGGAAAACTAGCCGGATGAAAAGCACCGCAACGGACTTGCCTCCTCGGATCTGGACTCGGCTCGCGATTTGGAGCTCTGAAGCTTCAATAATGGCAGGATTCCTCCTTCTACTTCTCCCTTTTGCTCTCCTCTCTCTACCTCTTAGAAAGAGAAAGGACCAAGTGAAATGAGGCCTAAACCCTCAATTCACGGCCTTATACCATCAGGAGAGCTGCTGGGCCGTCGGATCCCTTTGAAATAAAACAAACGGCCTCGATTCACTCTTAAAATGAACTTCCTGGGTCAGAACATGGCTTGTGACACAGGCCGTGTCTCACATTCGTAAAAGAAATCATCGATCTCAGAACAAGACACGACCTCTGACACGCCCATGTCAACCATGGACACGCCTGTATCAGCCAGGACATGCCCGTGTTACTGGTCGTATGCCCCAATCGACACTGAAACCGTCAAGCCTGAATAGGACACGGCTTCGGACACGCCCGTGTCCCATGCCGTGTCGCTCAGTAGACACAGCCCGACACACAAAGAGTAGGACACGGCTTTGGACACGCCCGTGTCATAGGCCGTGTGTCGTGCTTACAAAAAGGCGGCCAAACACCGAGAAGGACACGGCCCTGAATACACCCGTGTCCCAGGTCGTGTGAAACTGTAAAGGCTCCAAAAAGTCTTTAAAACACTACCCATTCAAAACCGAGTTTTGGGGGCATTACAAGACTTCACTCGATGCCTTTCTGCTTCACTCGATGCCAAAGCCTATTCCTGCCAGAAACTTTTTTTATCTAAATAGATGTTATTAAACTTAGAAATTTTGACAACATTTAAACCTTGACCATGAATAAGTTCCAAAAAATAAGAGAAAAGTGGGGTAGACAAGACTGGAGTCCAAACATAGATAAAAGAACTCCACAACAACACATCAAGAAGAAAGAGAAATTTACTGATATTTTGCATAAGGTAAAGCTAGGAGTAGACAAAAGAAGTGACATGAAAATATAAGAACTAACAGTATGATAGACAGAAAATAGAAAATGAAACATGAGGAATTTGTAAGTGACTAGGCATGAGATCAAACCACCACTTGCCTTAAACCTCCTTATCTCAACCTTCTGAACACTCCACGATACAGATCGGCCGAAAAAGAAAGCGCAGCAATGAAATCAAGAGAGATTTGGACAAAACAAAAGTTTAGGGCCATACACCCCAATGCCAAAAGTCCATGAAAACAAAAAAAAATACCTACCACCAACGTGTAGATCTTGGCGAGAGCTTTTCAGAACTATGCTCCGCTGAAGATTTCATCCACCGGAGCTCCCGAAACGGTTGTCGGAAGGTTCACGATGAAAAACTTGTCGCCTCTCTCACGGCCCTCTCGATCAGACCCTTTTTGGGGAAGAAGGATGAATATGGTTTTATAAGTATATATATATATATATATATATATATATATATATATATATATATATATATATATATATATATATATATATAATTAGAAAAACTCAAACGACGAGAGTGATCAAATCACCTCGGTTTCGATAAAATTTGCATCAAAGCTAAATATTGGTGCTACGAATCCAACGGCAAAGTCAAAATCTAGATCTGATAAACCAATCTCGGGTTAAAATTCCCCAAAGTTAAAACAACTCTAATCCTTATAAAATTCACTAAGACTTCAAATTGGCCCGGATCGCCACGAAACTTTACATGCACGACTAGGATCAAATACTTTAATTTTCTAAAGCTTAAACCCCAATTTCGATGAGTCTAAAATCTTGCCTACTCTGTCTAAAAGACGCAACTACGCACTAACGGCGACGCACAGTTAATTACACGTCAACGTAACGCTCTTACGTCATTAATATGCCAATAAGGAGATTAAAATAATTATCGAAAAATCAGGGGCGTTACAGGCACTCCCCCTAAAAAGAATTTTCGTCCCAAAATTTGATATACAAATCGAATTCAAAGCAGAAAAGGAATAACAAAAGGTTATCGGATGAAAAACTTACCAATGAAGCTAGGAGAAAAGGTGAGGATGAGACTTTCTCATAGCCGATTCTAACTCTCAAGTCGCGCTCTCGACGTCTTTGTTTCATCAAAGAATCTTGATCGTGGGAATTATCTTTCTCCGCAACAACCGATCCTGAGTCTCCAGAATACAAACATGCTCTTCGACATAAAAAAGATTAGGCTGAAATTGGGGCACCGAGTCAAGGACATGTCGATCACTGAGCACACACCTTCACAGTTGGCTCACATGACACACATTGTGAACACCAGGGAAAGTAGCGGGAAAATCCAGCCTATAAGCTGACACTCTGATGCGCTCAACAATCTGGAAAGGTCCCACATACATATGATCCAACTTGTGGTTTCTTCCAAACCTCTTAACACCTGGCATCGAAGAAACCTTCAGAAAAACCATGTCCCCAACTGCGAACTCCAAATCAACCCTTTGTTGATTTGCATACTTCTCATAATGCTCCTGGACTACACAAAGCTTTTTCATGAATATGCATTACAGAAATACTCATTTCTTCCAAGGCTTCCGGACCCAACAACGGTCTCTCACCAACCTCAGCCCAAAACAAGGGAGTTCTGCAACGCCTCCCATACAAAGCCTCAAAGGGGGTCATTTGCAAACTCTCTTGATAACTATTATTATAAATAAATTTCATCAGTCTAAGACGCTGATCCTATGCTCCACCATGGTCCAAAATATAGCATATGATTATATCCTCCAAAATTTGATTAACTCTTTCCGTTTGACCATTGGTCTGTGAGTGGTAAGCAGTTGAATACCCGAGGTCAGTGCCCAACCCTTCCTACATACTTTGCCAGAAACGTGACATAAACCCGGAGTCCGGATCTGATACAATACTTACCGACACTCCATGCAATCTGATGACTTCACCCAAATACAACTCCACTATCTTTTCCATGGAATAACCAATCTTGATGGGCATGAAGTGAGCACACTTCATCAATCTATCAACTATGACCCATACAGAATCATGCCCTCGGGGAGACCACAACAAACCGGTAATAAAGTCCATAGAGATGCTCTCCCACTTCCAACTTGGAATATCCAAAGGCGTCAGCTTGCTACCAGGCCTTCTATGATCTGCCTTAACACGCTTGTAGGTGAAGCACCCAGACACGAACTTAGTTAATCGTTCTTCATCCCATACCGCTAAACGATCTACTTCAAATCTCTATACATCTTTGTAGAGCCAGAGTGGTAGGCCATACCAGAACCATGCACTTCACTACAAATCATTTCCCGAATATCACCAACACCTGGAATATAATATCTGTCGCGGTACTTTAAGGTACCCACATCATCAGCCAAAAAGTCTGGCAATTCTCCTTTTCAGTTCTACTCTGGATATGCTGTAAATTGGGATTGTCCTTCTGACGCAGCCTTGTAAGCATAATCCATGAAGTCTCTTCCACTTCTAAGCTACTCGGCGAGTCGCTACTCCCAACAGCTATGTTCAATAATAAGAACTTCTCCACCAAGGATTGCACAGAAAGGTTAAAGATTTGTGCGGTCTTTCAACTCAAGACATCGGCTACCACGTTAGCTTTTCCTAGGTGATAAAGGATATCAGTATCATAATACGCGATGTACTCCAACCATTTGCGCTTGCACAAATTCAACTCCTTTTGAGTGAAGACATACTTCAAGCTCTTATGGTCGGTGTAAATCTTGCACATCGCGCCATATAACAAATATCTCTAAAGCTTCAGGGCATAGATCACTGTCGTAAACTCCAAACCATGCGTAGGATAATTCTTTTCGTGAACCTTCAATTGCCTCGACCTATACGGAATCACTTTTCCTTCTTGCATCAAGATGCATCCAAGCCCGACGTGTGATGCATCTACATAAATAGTATACTCCACCCCTTCGATAGGTAAAGCCAATACTAGAGCAGTGCACAATCTCTTTTTCAATTCCTGAAAGGCTCCTTCACACCTATCACTCCACACAAACACTACGTTCTTCTGCGTAAGCTTAGTTAGATGTGCAGTCAAAACAGAGAATCCTTCCCCAAACCTTCTATAATTGCATGCTAATCCTAGGAAGCTTCTTATCTCCTTGGGTGTGTTAGGTCTTTTCCAATCCATCATAACAACTATCTTTTCTGGGTCAATAGAATTTCCATCTTTATTCACAACATGACCGAAAAAGGACACTTGAGGAAGCCAAAACTCGCACTTACTCAATTTCTCATACAACTTATGCTCTTATAAAGTAGACAGAACTAATCGCAACTGTTGGGCATGCTCCTCAGCACTCCGGGAATATACCAGAACATCCTCGATAAAAACGACCACAAAATGATCCAGGAAATCTTTAAACACTATATTCATTATGTCTATGAAAGCAAAGGGTGCATTTGTTAATCTAAAGGACATTACCAAGAACTCAACATGTCCATGCCAGGAACGAAAAGCGGTTCGCGAAACATTCGACTCACGGATTCTCAGCTGATGGTAGCCTAAACAAAGATCAATCTTCGAGAACACCATACTACCACACAACTGATCAAACAAATCATCTATCTGTGATAAGGGATACCTGTTCTTGATGGTTACCTTATTCAACTCCCTATAATCAATGCACAACCTCATAGAACCATCCTTCTTTTTCATAAACAAGACGGGAGCACCCCAAAATGAATAACTTAGCCTAATAAATCCACACTACATCAATTCATCTAGCTGGATATGCAACTCTTCCATCTCACGCGGGGCCATACAGTACAGTACCTTAGCAATAGGGCGAGTACCTAGCTCAAGATCAATAACAAATTCCACATCTCTCTCAGGCGAAAGACCAGGAAGACTAACTAGGAAAATATCAGGGAACTCTCGCACCACAGAGATTTCCTCGATGCACGACAAACTACTAACCGCTTCCAAAATAGAAACCAGGTAAGCAAAACAACCAGAATCTAAGAGTTTCCGAGCACATACCACAGAAATAATCAGGGAATCCTGGCATAAAAAACCATACACACTCATGGGGTGTCGTTGTCTGTCTTGAAGTCCAAACACTTTACCTTGCATTTGATAACAACATTATATCTGGACAACTAGTCCATGCCCAAAATCACATCGAATTCCTCCTGTTCTAACACCTTCAGATCGGCAAAAGCTAGGAAGTCACCCAAAAGGATAGGAAAACTCTGGATTCCCTGGTCTGACACCACCGAGTCACCAGAGCGAAACTTAACGCAAAATGAATCACCAACTTGATTGAGAGTCAGACAATGACGTTCTACAAAAGTCCTAGCCACGAGCGAGTGGGTAGCACACGAATAAAAAAGAACGCGCGCTCACTGATTCTTTACCTTAAACTTCCCTATAAAATCGTACAATTAACTAGCTAAATTAACGTCGAAGCCATAACTGAAAGCTAAGAACTAGTTTACCATCTAACCTGAGACCACTTGGGTGGAAGTCTGTGCTTCTTCCATGGTCACCACATTCAACTTACCCTTCCCTTTATCCAGATTATGCGATGACAATAATAAGGCTTGAAGTGGAACTGACTGCAACGGGGGCTGAGAGTATTGACACCTAGACTTAAAATGCCCTTTTCTGCCCACACTGGAAGTAGACCTTTTCCTTTGACCAGCAATGGGGAATATTGTACCCCTTCTGCTTACATGAGGCACATACCAGATCTCATTTGGGTGTGCTCTAAATTGCAAGCACATGTTGTTGCTTCTGCGCTCCCAACCTCTTGAAATACTTCTCGAAAGGATTGCCTGGACGGCCACAGAAACTACACTCTTCTTTGCTTCCTTTCTTCAAAGCAGGGCCAGATGCCAAAGAGCTTCTACTGTCATCAGACTTTCTCTTGTCCTTCCTTGCCTGTAGCCCACGATTCTTTGCATTGTCGATATCCTCAACTTTCAGAGCAGCTTCTTCTGCTTCAGCATAAGTCTCTGATCGGTACGCTGTAGTCAACTACTAGATGTCGCTACGAAGTCCTCCCAGGAATTGCTTCACCCTACATTCCTCAGAGCTACTAAATCAAGAGAAAACCTGCTCAACTTACTGAATTCTATCTCATAATCACAAACCATGAGTTATCTCTGCTTCAGGTGCAAAAAGTTGTTCATTAGTCAGTCTTGCTCGACCGATTGAAAAAACTTCTAGAGCAACATCTCTTTGAACGATTCCCACGAACACCCCCTTGAGAGGCTCTCTTTCTCTCGAATCTACCAGCCTTAGCAAGGCCCTTCAGCTGGTAAGCGGTAACCATCACCTTCTGGTCCGCAGAGATCCCCAAATATTAAAACATCTCTTCGATAGAAATGATACAATCATCTAGAGCCATGAAATCGGCTCTCCCGTTGTATGTAGGAGGTCCTAATTGTTGAAAGTGCGAAATGAAATTCATCTTTGGTGGCAGCAGAACTGGAAGCACTAGAGGAGCAGGAGGAACAGGTACAGACTGTCCTCACCGCAGGTTTCTGCACTGCAGGTTACTACCCTGAGACGGTATAACACCACCATCTGTCACATAAAATATAATAGAGGGTCTGGCCGGGGCCCCACGCCATATTCCATAGGCTGTCAGGGAAGTTACGGGTTAGTATCAAAAGACAAAATGAATCCTAACTTAGAACATTCTAGCAGAAGCTTCACGAGTATTAGAACTCAAATACCAAGAATGTCCACTATATAAAACCCCATAGGAATGTTATACAAATACACCAAAAGTTGCGGCCTTAAGGCCTTACAAGTGTTTCTCTCCACACGAGTAATTTATAAACATCGGCTCGCAAGCCTGGCCACACATGAAAATAAGAAAAGTTCTTCGCAATTGGCCTTCAAGGGACAGCATAGCATCAAAGGGCTGTAACCCGCTATTTTCCGCCCGGCTCTCCAGCACCTGCACAGGGACAATCCACCAGTAAGATGACAAACAAGGAAACAGATAGCTTTAGCTGACCAATTTATAACGACCCTACCTCATTCCCAGGGCAGCGGTATTCCTTCCCTGCAAGCATAGCATGCAAATATAGATATATCACATGAAGGTACAACTTAAGCACCATTTAATATATCATAAATGTTTGCATCAACTTGTCAAACATTCCCTGTGCACTTAGGGCACATTCTCGATGTACTATAAATGCCCAGCCTGACCACTATTCAGAGGTCCGAGACTTGACGGTCAAAATTGAGCATTTTTAGCCTAACATATAACTGTGTAACAGCCACGAACTCTCCCCATATGCCAACGGTAAGTGTCATGTACTTTAGGTCTCTTTAACCGAACTATATAGAGCGGGTATAGGTAAGCCCTTTCCCATTGCTCAAATCACCATGCCATCGCCGAAAGCTGAAATCTTCATGGCCAATCTATATGACGCGAGTCAGCCTCTTCTTTCCCGTAATCCAAAACATAACCAACGTTATGTACAATGGATCTCATGGCCACCAATGCTGGGCACCCAAGGCTCACAGCTCACATGCTAGCTACATGGTCTCCGCGAGATAGGCTTTGCAAGCACAATACCATATGGGAGCTATCACCAGTGATAATCACTATCGCTTGGCGTTAACAAAAGAACACCTCTTTCTGTCTCCAAACTCATTCATAACTGAAACATCTTTCCAGAAAAACCTGCAGCATCCTGTAGTGCCTGAAAACTGGCCTTTCACAACACATAACTCACCAAGAGCTATTGCCAGCAATATCCACTATCGTCCGGCGATACCCAACAGTTATCAAAATCGTGGTATTTCCTGGGTACTTTCCTGGAGCGCATCTCCTAGTACTTCTTGTTACTCAATTCATAAGGCACAACCCTCGGACTCCTGTGAACTACACGTTTATACTCCAAGTATTCTCCGGTACACAAATTAAAACATCACCAATCCAGACCAACCTATCTGGATGGGTTTCACACAACATGCTTATTTCGTACTATGATTTCCGGATTCTATATGTAAGATTAACCGGAGATATCACGTATCAACCCATCGAAATTCCCTTCATCTTCCACCTTTTGGTGGGGGGATTCCATGCGTTTGTAAAATTAGGACTTCACTTGTCCAAGAAGGATGATCGTTACCCGCGTAAACTGTTTTGGAACCATGATAAATTCTTCTATCCGGATGGAAAGGATCACCTCACTTTCCTCTTCACGGATCTTACTTCAGCTCATGAATCCGACCACAGGATCTCCTTCACCAAGTATGCAACACTCAGCCCCAGAATCTTTCCCTCAAGAACATCAAGTACCAAAAGAGAGAAATATGAGAGTTTCAATCTCATGACCAACTTATATCTAGAAGCTATCACCGCACGATAACTTGTTACCGTCGCGCAATAACTTAGGCAGTTGTCGCTCGGCCCAATCGACATCGCTCTGTCGCCCGAAATAGCCTCCACCTTTCTGCCTATGTGGCAGGCTAACATCGGCGCTACCTCACTACCGCCAGGCGGTACCTTCCCGAGACATAGCTATTGCTTAAACCCAGTTATCGCCGCGCGATAAGCTCACCATCGACCCGCAGTAGTCTCTCAACGATTTCGTCGAGTGCTTTGAGAGCATCGAGTGCTTTGAGAGCATCGAGTGCTACTGCTACGCTGTACCAACCTATTGCCAAGCGGTACCAACCAGAGGCCTTAGTCTTCTAATTCAGCGAGCTATCGCCGATGATAGGACTATCTCCGCACGATAACCTCCAGAGACCAAAGCATGGGGAATTTTGGGGTATTACAATTCTCCCCTCCTTTAAGAAATTTCGTCCCAAAATTTTATTCAGTGAAAGGAAATTAGTACACAAGCTTACAACATTACTTTACAAAAAAACTTGGGAAACTCATCTCGCATGGTTTGCTCACGCTCTCATGTCAATTCTTCACGCCCGCAATTGTCCCTACGGACTTTGACCATCCCGATTGCTTTGTTACATAGTTGTCCGGTCTCTGTATTCTCGATACGAGTGAGTCTAACCTTCGTCGTTAGCCCACTATTGACTGATACTTGATCATCCGCAATCACCTGCGTAGGCTCTTGTAAAGCCTTTCCGTAACACCAAGATATAAAACACATCATGCAAACCACTTAGCTATATCGAAAGAGATAACTGATATGCAGCTTCACCAACCCGTTCAATCACTTCAAACAGACCAAGGTACTATGAACTCAGCTTTTTCAAGCGTTGAATCCTGGATACACCTTTGAATACGACTTTATCTTCAGATATACCCAATCGCTTATCGCAAACTTCCACGTTTCGGTGTTTGGTGTTGTAGTACTTCGCTTGTCTATCCTGAGCCATCAACAATCGTTCCCAAATAGTGCGTATAGTTGAATTTGCATTTTCGACCTCATCACCCTTATACAGTTTTCGATTCACCTGTTTCCGCCCAGGCTAAAAGATTACGACACTTCCTACCGTATAAAGCTTTGAAGGGTGTCATCTGAATACTAGCTTGATAGTTATTATTATAGGCAAACTCGATCGTATAGAGATGGTCCTCTCACCTCTTTCTGAAATCTAAGGCGCACATACAGAGCATATCCTCCATTGTCCTGTTGGTTCTCTCGATCTGACCATCTATTTGCGGATGAAAGGCCATACCGAATTTCAGTTTAGTACCCAACAACTAGTGGATTAATCTCCAATTAGTCGAAGTAAAGCGCCCATCTCTATCACTAACGATGCTATGGGGCACACCATGCAAACGTACAATGTTGTCGATATACAACT
Source organism: Platanthera zijinensis (assembly GCA_039513925.1). NCBI lineage: Eukaryota > Viridiplantae > Streptophyta > Magnoliopsida > Asparagales > Orchidaceae > Platanthera > Platanthera zijinensis. Next base: position 50,477,522 of record CM077087.1, on the reverse strand, counting down.
TAGCCAATTTTTTAACTGAATCGTCCTTTTTATTCGGTATAAAGTGTGACACTTTTGTCAATTGATCAACGATCACCCACACAACATTGTTTCTGCTCTGTGATCTCAGCAATCCATTCACAAAATCCATAGATATGTCATCGAACTTTCATATCAGAATTTGCAATGACTTCAGGAAACCACCAGGTTTCTAACATTCCGCTTTTACCAAGGTACAAGTATGACACTTCTCCACATAAAGAGCTATGTCCTTCTTCAAACCCAGCCACTAGAATATCTTTTTCATGTCCTTATACATTTTCGTGCTCCCTATGTGGATTGAGTATTTAGTAAAGTGTGCCTCATACATCAACTCCTCCCACAGCTTACCCACATGGGGATGCACAAACGACCGTTCTTTCTCAAAATACCGTCATCCAGGAAGAATTGAGAATTTGACTCATCCGCTGCATAATGTTTCATACTTTCATCGAGTTCCATCGCTCGTCTAATCCTGTCCGCGAGGTCATATTGCACCTCCGTCCAGTTCAAGCACGCATTTGTAGTGGCATTCTTGTCAACATAAGAAATATCTAAGGCCTCCAACTCCTGGATCAGGTGCTCATCATGCATCCGTAACCAACTTGCTCGTACAGGAGTCATACGACTCAAGGCATCTGCGACCACATTTCCTTTCCTGGGAGTGTAATGTATCATGAAGGTGTAGTCCCTAAGGAACTCCATCCACCTCCACTGCCACATTTTAAGATCCTTCTGATCTAATATATACTTAAGGCTTTTATGGTCCATGAATATATCAACTTTCACGCCATACAGGTAGTGATGCCACAAAAATCACAGCCGCCAACTCCAGGTCGTGAACTTGATAGTTCCGCTCATACTCTTTTAATTGGTGTGAGCCATAAGCTATAACCTTTCCAAATTGCAGAAGAACGCAGCCTAAGCCGCTCCCTGAAGCATCACTATATATCCCATAGCCATCTGTTCCACATGGTGAATTCAAGATTAGGCGTCGTGGTCAAACAATCCTTTAATTCCTCAAAAGCTCGTGTGCACACTCAGGCCGTCCAAATGAACTTCTGATTTTTCCTCGTTAGTGTAGTGAGAGGTAAGGCTATCCGCGAAAAGTTCTCCACAAAGTGCCTGTAGTAGCCAGCAAGTCTAAGGAAGCTCCTGACTTCCGCTACTATAGACAACTTAGGCAACTCTCATATCACAACAATCTTTGTCGGATCCATCGCAATACCCTCTCTACTAACCACATGACCAAGAAAAGCCACCAACGACAGCCAAAAGTCACACTTTGAGAACTTGTCATAGAGTTTACTCCTTCTTAGGGTATGCAAAACCATCCTCAAGTCATTTGCATGATCTTCTTCTGATTGAGAGTACACCAATATGTCGTCAATGAAAACGATCACAAATATATCTAAGTACTCCCAAAAAGGTTCGATGCATCAATTCCATGAATACTGATGGCGCATTTGTTAGCCCAAACGGCATTACAGTGAACTCATAGTGACCATAGCATGTACCGAATGCTGTCTTGGGAATGTCACATTCCTCAATCCTCAACTAGTAATAGCCATACTTTAAATCTAGCTTTGAATAGACAGTCGAACCCACCAGCTGATCAAACAAGTTATCTATCTGTGGTATCAGATACTTGTTCTTCTCTATCAATTTGTTCAATTCGCGATAATCGATGCATAGACACAAGCTTCCGTCCTTCTTCTTCATAAAGAGGATCGGTACGCTCCAAGGTGACATACTTGGACGTATATAGCCTTGCTCTAGCAATTGAACTTTCAATTCTACCATCTCCTTTGGCACTGCTCGGTACGGTGAGCTGGCCACAAGTATCGCACCTGGCACTAACTCAATAGTGAATTCAATCTCTCGCTTGGGTGGAAGCCTAGGAAGATCCTTAGGAAAAATATCTGCAAACTTCGATACAACAGGAATGTTATTCAAACCGGGCTTCGGCTCAACAGCCTCCAATAGCGTGAAGAATAACTCTACGCCCTTCTGAACAGCTTTGACTACCTAGAGAGCAGACATCAATATCTTGCTTGATCCCCGCATACTAGTAAACTTATTCTCTCGTTCGGTATTCTGTCCCAGCATGACTTCCTTAGAGTTGCAATCTATACAGACAAGCTGCTCTGAGAGCCATTCCATACCAAAGATTACATCAAACACCGATATCGGTACCACAGATGCTTCCAATCCGAAATCCTGACTTCCTATCCGCATCTTCAGCATAACAAGACTTATCCGCACGCATCACACATCTGTTAGGTAACAACACCTTTACTCTATCTATCGACAAAAGAGTAGGCACTCCGATCCGCGATATGAATTCCTCAAATAGAAACGAATGAGAAGCACTTGTATCAAACAGTGCTCTCGCCGGATAGTTTCGAATAAGAACGAAACCTACATTTATTAAGTTATACACAAGAAATTCACAAGGTATAAAGTATATAAAGCATGAAAAATATATACTACTCGTACCTGTGATGACATCAGTTTGTTTAATGGCCTCCTGTTGGCCAAGATTGTAAACCCTTGACTGAGCCGGAGCATAATGGGATGTAGTAGACTCCACCGCCTTCCCCTTCTCAGCATACCATGATCATGCCTTCTCATCCTTCCTTGGAAGGCCACTGGTACATTCATGGGCAAAATGCCCTGGCTTGCCATAAGTGTAACATGTATGAGTGCCTTGCCTTAACATTGCTCCAGAAGTGACAATAGATGGAGCCAATAATGAGATTTTGAAGGATTCGACACTTTGAACTCGAGCTTTATCATAACCAAGTCCCTCTTGCCCTGGACCCTCTTCATGTCCTTCTCCAATGAATGAGTCGTATTAACCAATACTTGAAACCCTTGATTCATCAAACCCGAGAGCAATAACCTCAGCTCATCTCGCAGTCCCTCATAGAACTGATTGGTCTTACGCTCCTCGTCAGCAAAAGTAGACCCTGCATAATGTCCCAACCTGGTAAACTCATGCAAGTAGGTATCAACACTACTCTCGCCCTGATTCAAGCGTTGGAACTCATTCTTCGTGGCAATCCGCTGTGACGAAGGTAGATGCTTTGCTAGGAACAATCTCAAAAACTCTTCCATCGAGATCTCAGATAGTCATCTGCCCGCAAAGTGTTGTAATTCTAAATCATCCCACCAAAGCCGCGCCTCCCTATCCAAAAGGAAAGTGGCCAAGGTTACCTTTTTGCCCCTCCTCTATTTCAATCGCCATCAATATCCTCTCGACTCGCGAAAGCTAGTCCTCTGCCTATATTGGGGATCCCACACTCATAAACGTAGGAGGACTGAAACTCATGAAGTGCTTCAGCTACCGTTCAGTCGCTTGCCTTTCAACCAAAGCCTCAACAAGCACCAACCTAACAGCTATAAACTCGGCCACACCAACCTGGTCCGGGACCAGAGCAGGATACACCTGCCTTGTCGGCTATGCATTGATCATAGCAAACACTGCCTCAGTAACTAAGCATATTGTTTTCGCAGAAGGGGGAGGTGAGGGAACATTAGCTGGTGCTACACTCTCCACATAACGTTGTGGTTCAAACTGCCTCGCACCACTACGAGTTGCATAAAAGTGTAAAATACACAATTTAGCGACCGTATACAAGGAAAACAACGACTAATAGGAACACAAGGTTCCACAATTATGTGTATATTCATTCCTAAGTGGACATTCTTGAGTTCATTTTGTTATAACGGTGAGCACATACACGTGCCCACCACCCCTCAAAATAATTCGACCACGAATTCATAGAAGGAAGACCGAGATAATGAGCTGATACCAAATTATAATACCACCATCCGTCACATGAAATATAATAGAGGGTCTGGTCGGGGCCCCATGCCATATTCCACAGACAGTCAGCGGAGTTACATGTTACTATCAAAAGACCAAACAAATCCTAACTCAGAGCATTATAACGGAAGCTTCATATGTTTAGAACTCAAATACCAAGAATGTCCACTATATAAAACCCCATAGGAATGTTATACAAATACACCAAAAGTTGCGGCCTTAAGGTCTTACAAGTGTTTCTCTCCACACGAGTAATTTAATAACATCGACTTGCAGGCCGACCACACATGAAAATAAGAAAAGTTCTTTGCTTGGCCTTCGAGGGCCGGCATAGCATCAAATGGCTGCAACCCGCTATTTCCCGCTAGGCTCTCCAGCACCTGCACATGGATAATCCACCAGCAAGGTGGCAAAAAGGAAACGGTCAGCTTTAGCTGACCAATTTATAATGACCCTACCTCATTCCTGGGCAGTGGTATTCCTTCCCTTCAAGCATAGCATGAAAATATAGATATATCATATGAAGGTACAACTTCAGCACCATTCAATATATCACAAACGTTTGCATCAACTGCCAAATGTTTCATGCACTCATGGCACATTCTCGGTGTACTGGAAATGCCCAACCCCACCGTCATTCAGAGGTCCGAGACTTAACGGTCAAAATTGAGCACTTTAGCCTAGCATATAACCGCATTATAGCCATGACTCTCCCACTATGCCAACGGTAAGTGATATGTACTTTAAGTCTCTTTAACCGAACCACATAGAGCGGGTACAAGTAAGCTTCTTTTTCGTTGCTCAAATCTCCATAACATCGCCGAAAGCCGAAACCTTCATGGACAATCTACATGACGCGGGACAACGTCCCCTTTCCCGTAATCCAAAACATAACCAACGTTATGTACAATGGCTCTCACGGAGACTAAAGCTGGGCACCCAAGCTCACATCTCACCTGCTATCCATACGGTCTCCGCGAGATAGGCTTTGCAAGCACAATACCATCTGGGAGATATTACCAGCGATAATCACTATCGTCTGGCGTTAACAACAGAACACCTCTTTCTGTCTCCAAACTTATCCACAAATGGAACATCTTTCCAAAAAAACCTGCAACATCCTATAGTGCTAGAAAACTGGTCTTTCACAACACATAACTCACTAAGAGCTATTGCCAGCGATATCCACTATTGCCCGGCGATATCCAACAGTTATCAAAACTGTGGTATTTCCTAGGTAATTTCCTGGAGAGCATCTCCAGTACTTCATGCTACTTAATTCACAGGCACAACCCTCGGACTCCGTGAACTACACATTTATACTCAGATTCTTCTCCGACACGCAAATTAAAATATCGCCAATCTAGACCAACCTGTCCGAATGGGCTTCACACAACATGCCTATTCCTTACTACGATTTCCGTATTCTATATGCAAGATTACCCGGGGATATCATATATCAAACCATCAAAATTCACTTCATCTACCACCTTTTTGTGGGGGGCTTCCATGCGTATGCAAAATAAAGACTTCACTTGTCCAAGATGGATGATCATTACCCTCGTAGATCGTTTTGGAGCCATGATGAAGTCTTCTATCCGGATGGAAAGGATTGTCTTGCTTTCCTCTTCACGGATCTTGCTTCAGCTCGTGAATTCGACCACAGGATCTCCTTAACTAAGTATGCAACACTTAGCCCCAGACTCTTTCCCTCAAGAACTTCAAGTACCAAAAGAGATAAAAATGAGAGTTCAATCTCATGACCAGCTTATATCTGGAAGCTATCGCCGCGCGATAACTTGCTACTGTCGCGCGGTAACTTAGGCAGTTGCCGCTTGGCCCAATCGACATCGCTCTGTCACCCAAAACAACCTCCATCTTTCTGCCACATGGCAAGCTAACGCTGGTGCTACCTCACTATCGTCGGGCGTTATTTTCTCGAGACATAGCTACTCTTAAACCCAGCTATCGCCAAGCGATAACTCACTACTGCCCTACGGTAGTCTCTCAACAATTCGTCGAGTGCTTTGAGAGAGTCGAGTGCTTTGAGAGCGTCGAGTGTTACCGCTACGCGGTACCTACCTATCGCCAAGCGGTACCAACAGAGGCCTTAGTCTTCTAATTCAGCGAGCTATTGTCGACGATAGGACTATCGCCACGCGATAACCTCCAGAGACCAAAGCATGGTTAATTTTGGGGTATTACAGACGGTAGCCAGTAAGTCCTGAATTTGTGATTGCATTGCAACCATCTGCCTTTTCATGGCCTCATTGCTCTGCCACAACCCTTCAATCAAAGTCTCACTCTATGCACCCAACGACTCACCCTCAGAATGGGGAGTCGACCTTTGTCACAATACGCTTAGGCGGAGTTCCTAATAATATAACAAACAACTCATCAAAACCTAGCTTAATGCTAAAACTACTCAACTTAGTTCAGACCATACATGTATAGATACTTGCCCTTGTTGTTACCTTGCTCTGGAAATTCATGAAATGATGTTATACTTTTAACTTAGGATGATGAACCATCATCCCACTTACTCCTGTGCATAAGATATGAATACATGAATACTTAAACATTCATTTTAAATCATGTGTGTACGAGTGTCATCATGTAGATCTTAACTTGACACGTGTACTAATGTTATGTTGTGTTATGCATGCAGTGCTATGCATTCTAAAAAGGCCTTAATGCATGTCATGAGCAGCGTACACATGAAATATTATGCATCCCATACTACATAATATCGCATGTAATGAAAAATAAAATCTAATGGGAATCCATGTGATGATTGTTATGCATCTCATACTACATAATAGTCACATGTTGTTTCTTATGATGATCCATATACAACCACATATTATACATCTCATACTACATAATATGCCCCTTATACTTCTTGTCATACTTATGAGTGTAGTGTTCATGCTTCAACCAAGATGTACTGATGACACACCAGTATGTGTATGCAATGAGACAAGACAACTAAAACTTTACTAGAAATAGTCATTTGACCAACTTGCCAAACAAACCTCTCTCTGATACCAACTATCACATCCCGAATTTTCTAAGCATTAAATAATATATATCAGAGTGAGATAAAATACGCGTTGTAATGCCACGCCGTGCATGGGACAACTGCAAACGCTCATGTAAGAACCTACTCCTAATACCTTTCATGAAATCTTCAAGTTTGCTATGATAAAAATGTAGTTTGAGTTTAAGTTTTGATTGTCGTGTCCCTCGGCTCAGTTGATCAACTAGTCCACGAGTAAAATATACGTATACACAGCGAAAAATGCTTTATTTAGTTCATTTATTATCCTATATGAGCATGAAAATCAACTAGAATAATTCATGACATGCATACCTCTAGATTTAATATAAATACTAAAAGAGTTAAAATTTATGTTCGTTAAAATAGAGTGACATTTGATTTAAAAGGATGTCATGAGTATGAGATAAGAATAATGATCTTTTTATACTTTAAAAATAACTAACATGCAACCTAACATAAATCCTTTCCAGAGAGCAAGTTGGAAAGACAAATCAATAGTAACATAGCAGCTAGCAAATAGTCTAACATCTACAATAACTCATTGTGGGTGTAAACAACCTGACGCGAACCCACAAAACAATATACATGTCTGAACCAAAGTAAGAACAACAAAACTACCTCATAAAGGTGAGGGAGGAAAACAACAACTACTAAAGCCCACGTCAAGAATTACCAACTCTAGCTGCTCAAACCGCTACTGCTCCGAGCCTGAGGCATTTAAAAGAAAGAACACCTCAATAAGAATGAACAAGTGACGGTAAAAGACCAAAATTAAATAAAGAAGAGAAGTCAAATGGTTACCAACCCAAGACAGAATAACTGTCAAACTACAGTATGTAAATCATAAAATAGTAAGCATTGAAGAGTTCAAAGAAGTTTAAATATATGAAGTTGCACCAAGTGCGCTTTAGAGTTATGCTTTATTAACATCTAAAAGAGTATGCATGTAAACATATATATATATATATAAGAAAAGACTGATCAGTTTTAAAGCGTGAATCATAAACACCGATGAAAGAAACAGGGTACTGAGGCGGTGGCCACTTGTCCAACATAACCCATCAGACCAAACATCTAAAAAGGCAATGTGGTGGTGGCCATCTATCCAACTCAAACAACCAGTCCAGAAGAAGAAAAGAAAACCCACCAGATGTAATGATCCACAAACCGACACTGAGGTGGTGGTCCTTTATCCACTACCAACAAAAGGCCACAATTAACCATACAAATATACTAATAAACAAAAAGAACTCCAGACTTAGCATCGAATTTCCACAACGACACAAAAGGAAGAAAACCCAAAATAATTTTGTAAGGTATACTCAGCGAATTACTGTTTACTCGATGAATTGGAAGGTCAATCGACGCATCCACTAAATTCACTCAACGCCAAGGCATCACTTGATGCCAACACTGTAGCCACTCGATGCCTTTCTGCTTCACTCGACGCCTTTCTGCTTCACTCGACGCCTTTCTGCTTCACTCGACGCCTTTTTGCTTCACTCGACACCAAGGCTTCACTCGACACCAAGGCTTCACTCGAAGCCTTTCTGCTTCACTCGACGCCAAGGCTTCTTCACTCGACGCCTTTTTGCTTCACTCGATGCCAAGGCTTCACTCGACGCCAAGGCCTACTCTTGCCAAAAACTTTCCTATCTAAATAGAGGTTATTAGACTTAGAAATTTTGACAACATTTAAACCTTGACTATGAATAAGTTCTAGAAAATAAGAGAAAAGCGAGGTAGACAAGACAGGAGTCCAAACATAGATAAAAGAACCTCACAACAACATAGCAAGAAGAAAGGGAAATTTACTGCTATTTTGTATAAGGTACATCTAGGAGTAGACAAAATAAGTGACATGAAAATATAAGAACTAATAGTAGGATTAACAGAAAATAGAAAATGAAACATGAGGAATTTGTAAGAGGCTAGGCATGGGAGCAAATCATCACTTGTCTTAAAGCTCCTTATCTCAACCTTCTGAACACCCGCAACACAGATCGATCGAAAAAGAAAGTGTGACAATGAAATCTGGAGAGATTTGGACAAAATGAAAGTTTAGGGCCACACACCCCAATGCCAAAAGTCCATGAAAACAAAAATACCTACCACCAATGCGTAGATCTCGGCAAGAGCTTTTCGGATCTATGCTTCGTTGAAGATTTTGTCCACCGGAGCTCCGGAAATGGCTGTCGGAAGGTTCACGATGAAAAACTCACCGCCTCTTTCATGACCCTCTCTATCAGACCCTTTTTGGGGAAGAAGGATGAATAGAGTTTTATAAGTATATATATAATATTATATTATTAATACAATTTATTAGAAAAACTCAAATGACGAGAGTGACCAATTCACCTCGGTTTCGATGAAATTCGCACTAAAGCTAAATGTTGGTGTTACGAATCCAACGACGAAGTCAAAATCAGGATCTGATAAACCAAAAACTTGGGTTAAAATTTCCCGAAGTTAAACAACCATAATTCTTATAAAATTCACTGAGATTTCAAATTGGCTCGGAGCGCCACGAAACTTTGCATGCACAACTAGGATCAAATACTATAATTTTGTAAAGCTTAAAGCCCCGATTCCGATGAGTCTAAAATCTAGCCAAATCGGCCCAACAGACGCAACCATGCACTAACGATGATGTACCGTTAATTACGTGCTAACATAACGCCCTTACATTATTAATATGCCACTAAGGAGATTTAAATAATTATCAAAAAATCAGGGGCATTACACCATTCGCCACGGACATAGGCTCGATCAGCCACATGCCACGTGCACTCAGAGCACATTCTTGGTGTACCGGGTTTCTCTGAGTCCCACCACCATCCACAATCTCAGACTTGATGGTTCACACTTGAGCGTTCTAGTCTTTCCGGTCGGGAACTAAAACTCTCATTATGCCAATGACGAAAGCCAGTTACATTAGGCAATTTAGTCCGAACAATATAACGCGGATACGGTTCAGCTATAGCTCATTGCTCAAATTGTCATGCCAATGCCGACGCTCATAACCATCATGGTGAACGACAAGATGCGGGTGAGCCTCCCCTTGCCCGTTCGGCTCTTTGATCTTTTGGCTGGGAACTTCAGGCTCTCAGCTTCAATTGCTGCTCACATTGTCCCCAAGACCCGAGCTTGTAATGATCACATCAATGGCTCTCACGGCCATATAGATGGGCTCTCACAGACACAAGCTTTGCAACCACAATCAGTTTGTCTCTCATGGCCACCTTAGCTGGGCTCGTAAGGCTCTCAACTTCAAACAATGGCCCCCAAACTTCCTCGCATAGCTCACTTGGAGCTATCGCCGGTGGTAGCACTATCGTCGTGCGGTAGGGGACAAAATTTTGTTTCTTCCCCACTTTGGGTGTTTTTCCTAGAGAGTATCTTCAGTACTATCACTGCAACATCATGCACACCCCTTGACCCCAAAAACTACACGTTTATCCATTGATTCTTCTCTGACATGCAAATCAATCATCACCAATAAAGGCCAACCTGTCCAGATGGGCTTCACACAGTATACCTATTTTGTTCTTCGATTCCGGATTCTATATGCAATTTCTACCGAGGATCATAACGATCTACCCACTGGAAACCACCATTTTCTTCACCTTTTGGTGAGGGGTTCCATGCACGTATGCAAATTGAGAACTTCACTTGTCCAAGGAGAAAGGTCGTTACCATTATCAATCTCTTAGGAGCCATGCTCTTGCTCTTGATCCGGATGGAACTGATCACCACAACGTACTTCCTCTCCGCGGATCTGACTTTGACTCGCGAATCTGATCACAAGAATGCCTTGGATCACCTTTTCCCTTTGCCTCCTGACTTCTTCATTCTCTTTCCTCAAGAACCAAGAAAGATAGAGAATGAGAAAGATGAGAAAATAATCTCATCACCAGCCTTTATCAGGAAGCTACCGTCGCGCGGTATCATAGGTGATGGTCGCTTGGCCTAATCGGTGTTGCTCTGTCGCTCAAAACTGCCTTAACCTCATATGACACGTGGCAAACTACCGTCGACGTTACCACTACTACTGGGCAGTACCGTCCAGAGACGAATGCCGACCAATTTAATTAGGCTATCGCAGCATGATACCTCACTACCGTCACGCGGTAGGCTCTTAACGATTCATCGAGTGCATCGAGTGGTACCGCCACACATTATCTTTCTACCGATGCACAGTACCTTCCTGAAACAAAGGTTGATTTAATTTAGCTGGATACTGTCAGCGTTAACGCGACCGCCTTGTGGTAACACCCAAAAATCAACTCCTTCTCATTTTCAGGAACATTGGGGCATTACATGTCTCCAAGTGTTTTTGTTTAACATCCTTAAGCTGGAAGCAAATACATATATTAACAAGTTATATAGATTGTCCAAAATAAAAAAGAACTAAACAGTCTAAACATAAGCAGACAAAGATCAGCAGCAACATACCCTGAGAACCTCCTACTAATCAATTATCGAATGATTTGTGGTGATTCTCTCTAGTCGCCCGAGAAGGACTAGAGTCAAAAGCTTTAGAACTTAGGTAGATTTTTCCCTTCCTGCCTCTAACCTCCTCATTCTTGTGTCGACGCACAGCGTAATGCAACACATGAATCAACCTTTCTTGTTTTTTCTTCTCCATGGTAGGAGAGCGCCAACATTTGTAAGAGTTTAAAATAGGCACAACATTCCCAGCATCTGCTTTTAGTGTGGGCCTCATCTCTTCAACCACCAGAGGTAGAAGATCCACCCATCAGACCTCCTTTTTAGCTAGTTTCTGACTAGAATCATTACACTTCAAATCTAATAAAGTTTTGGTGGGGAGGTTTCCACCGCTATAATGTTCACTTCCTTGACGTCATCACTTTCATCCGCGATTTCTTGATTGTCAAACTCATCAACATTGAGATTCTTATAAGCTTTGTCCACCTCTTTTTGCCTATCTAGAACCATCATGTTCTCACATACTCCAACATTAGCTTCCTCATTTCCTTTGCCTAAAATGCCAACATCTGGGCTGCAAGCTTCAAGACTACATAATTGAAGAAGGTTTCCCGGTGTGCTCATTAGTGGAAGTCATAATTCAAGACTACATTGAGATTCTGAATCAAAAAACAACAATTGAAGAAGGTTTCCCAGTGTGCTCATTAGTGGAAGTCATAATCATAGAGGATGGGTTCGATTGATGTGCCTCTTTAGATGGTAGTGAGGCATGACCCTCAAAATGTGTATTGCGGCACCAATGGTTTTCAAAAATGAGGCGCCAAATATTGGTTGAGAATCATTCTCCGGGGCCCCATGATCTGAAAATTGGTGACAACCAGCTCGCCATCGAGTACAACTTTAACCTCACATGCACCCCTCTGGTCTCGACAATGCTTCCATTAGCGAGATCTCGCGACATCCGATCATCCACATTAATAATGAGATTGAATTTGTCTACGTCTTGCACATCGGTGACGTTGCGAGATGATCCAGTGTCGTAGAGAGTAGTGGTTGCTATATTATTTATTTCACAATTCAATAATACTCTGGTTGGCTACTTTAGGGCTCCTTAGGCCTCTTTTTGGTGGTGCTCGAAAGAGCATCTTGGGTTCTTTCAGTGATGGTCTTGGCTAATTGGCCCATTTGGATCTCCAAATTTCTCATGAAGCTAGGCATTTTTGTTTGCCATCGAGGTTTGGGCCATCTCCATGAATTTCTCCATCAATTCTTCCAAACCACTTTTCATTTGAGTCGGAGCAGGTTGAGGATTGTTATAAGATTGAGGTGGTCGCAGTTGTCCGCTAGAAGTCATTTTTGTTTGCCATCAAATTGATGTTGACCTGACTGCCATCTTTGGACATTAGCCAAGAAAAATTTGGGTGATTTCTCACCACGGGAATATAGCTATTGGAGAACGGAAAGATTCTATTTTGATTACCCACAAAATTAACATTTTCATCTAAATAAACATTAGTAGATTCAGAAGTAGGCTCACTAGAGGGACATTCATAAGCATGATGCCCAAAAGATCTATAGTTTTGGCATGCAATAAACATCACGGTTGCAGAAAATTGAGTTGGGCGCTGCATAATGGAAATATTTTTGCAAGGTTGGGCAAAGGAATCAACTTAATGTGATTGGGCACCAACTTCATATAGACCCACCGTCCTTCGTGGAGTATTTTTTCCAGCAATCTAGTAAGAGCTGTGCGACACAATATCTTGTAAAATTCTCAAGCTTCCTCTAGAATACGATTCATTGGAGTCACTCCTGCAGCGACATCAATAATAGCCTTGTAATGAGGGCCAAGTGAGTAGTAAAATAATTCAACCAAGTGCCATTGTTGGTATTCATGTTGTGGGCACTTTCTCAAGAGATCGGTGAAGCGCTCCCAAGCTTCGGACAATGTCTCTTGGTCTGCTTGATGAAATGTAGCTATATCCCGCCGTGTGTTGACAATCTTATCAGCAGGATGAAACTTCGACAGGAATTTCATAGATAATGCTTGGAGTAATCATGTGTAGCCAAGCATTGGCCTTGTCTCGAAGAGAGAATGTGAATAGTCTTAGTTTAACCTTGTCATCCGTTATCCCAGCATAACAAAATGTAGTGCAGATTTTAGAAAAATTGGCTCAGTGAAGATGGGGATTTTCATTTGGCGGGGTGGAGAACTGAACATTGTTGTGAATCATGATCAAAATGGCGGGCTTGATCTCAAATTGATTATTTGTGGTCGTCGGGCCAAATGTGGGATACACACTCCCAACAGTCAGAGTGGTATAGTCTCTCATGGTTTGAGGCCTTGGTCGAACTTCGTTGTGCTCATCCAGTGCTTGACCATTATGAAGGTTAGCATCTCCCCTTTGATCTTGAGGCTGCACAATATTATCGTCCATAAGTTGAGCAAATCGGCATCGCACATGCTGTGTTCGCTTGATTTCCGGATCGTAAGTAGCCAAATCACCAAGGTTTCTCCCATGCATACAAAGCTTTGCAAAGCAAAAATAGAATAAAAACAACTAAGACCTTATAACTATTTTATAACAACAAAAACACAAATGCGTCTGCAGTCCCAACAACGGTGCCAAAAACTTGACCCGAACATGACAAGTGCACCATGCATTCAAGTAATATAAAATGGGAGAGAGTTCCCAAGTATCGATCTCTTAAGGAATGCAGAAAGGCTTGTATTTCTATTATTAAGAAAATTAATTATAAATGCTAAAAATGATGAGTTGAATAGGTGGAGGTGGTGAGTGCTCAAGAAGAAATGGTTGTGGGTCTCCTTAACCACTTCGCTTATGGCTTCACAAGTCGGGCTCAAATAGCTCAAGCGTGGGTCGCCTTCACCACATCGTTGGTGTGAGTGAGAGTGAGGGTGAGGGTTGAAAACACCTCTTCACTTATCATCAAGGTTTAGCAAACCTTGATTAATTCTTGCTTTCCTAACGCATCATACACAAGATGGGTGCTTCCATAAATCAAGCATGAATAATAAGATTCATATGAGAATCACAACAAAACATATGACATTAAATAAAAAAGTTCAACAAGGTTTATCATCAATTAAGAATGAAAATCCATCATTAAAATCCTAGGTTTATAGAAGAAAAGGTGAGAGATACAAACAACAAATGCGACTTTACCGTAGATGGGGGAGGATACACTGAGTTGTCAATCTGTGTCCTACAGGTCATTCATTGGTTGCATCTGGGGTCGGGGAAGGCTGTCACCGCTTCCTAAGCATTTGTCTTCTCGTTGGTCTATGTTTTCCACATCAAACCCTAAATCCTTCTTAAATTTACGGAGATCAAGGAGTGGAAACTCACTTTCTATTAGCTCGTATGAGAGGAAACACCATAGGGACTGAAGAACAACACTTGCAACTCAACCTTGAAGGGTTTTCACGGAAGAACCCAAAAAATATGGAAGATCCCCAAATATTCTACAAGAGCGGCTAAATACTTATTCAGACAGAATTTGTTCACGCAAGGTTCGACGCACGATCGTGCATGGAAATCGTGCGAGACCTATAACGTTACATAAAAAATGCAGCACATGCATGAGTAAAACCAATCTGTAATGCAAAATCGTATGGGTAGCGACAGATCATAGTTTTTCAGCGGATAGAACGTTCACGACCAGAGAAATTGTGCGTAAAAGACTTCACATGATCGTGCGATAATAGATTTAAAGTCATCGAGCCGAATATGTGATCTTGCATAGCCAAAACATCGGTGTACTAGGGTAAATCTCAAGACTGTACGATATGCAAAGATTTAATTTATAAAGTTGGGATCTGCCCATATGTTCGATAAGTGAATTTCCACGGCGAAAAGCTGCCGGGATGGGCTGCAATATTGCCAAAGTGCATAAGTAGAGATAATGGGAAAAACAACACACTCTCTCCAAAGCGTTTAAGCATGCAATTGCACACCATAATCAGCTAAAAATGTGCTCTGTGTGTAAATTGTGTTTTAATGAAATATGAGCGTTAATTTTATAAAAGTGAAGCAACTTGCCACAAAAACAAGCCTATGGGTTCATTTGGTAGAGCGATTGTGGTTATAAAAGGAGTTGTTGTAAATGGAGGTTTGTAAATAGAGCTGTTGGAAATTAGTTGCTGGAAATGAAGATCTATTTGGGTAGTCTGTGTTTGCAGAGCTGTTCAGAACAAAGAATCGTTTGACAATACATCGGTAGTGTTTTATTAAAAAAAATTATAAAATATTTTCTATTATTTTTTTATTTTTTATTCTAATCTGTATATTAAATTGCAGAAAATATATGTACGTCAAAGTATGCAGTAGGATAACACACATACCAACATCTAAATATCGAAATACATGCAAATATAAAAATTAATATTCAAAACTTGAAATACATAAGTTGACTACGCAGATACCTCAAGTACGTTCAAGCACCATGTAGTTGTTCGGCAATTGAGTCACGCAGTGCTGACATCTCATCAACACCAACTCGAATTCCTCTAACATGATCTCCACTTGAGCTTTCATCATTTTGCCCTGATTTTCTTTGAAGGCCCACTGGGTAAATGAAGAGCTCGTCTTGCTCACAAGCCTGAAAATGATCGTCTAAGCGGGATGGGTGCCTGCGAATATAATTATGCAAAGTCATTGTTGCAATCACAATATCTCTTTGCTTTGCCAAACTATATGATGGCATATCCCTTAGTATTTTCCATTTCTTTTTCAAAACTCTGAATGATCGTTCTATAACACTTTGTAAGGATGATTGAGCTCGATTGAATATTTCCCGACATCCTTGTGTAGGTCTGCTCCCCCCTTCTGAAATCTGGTAAATGATACCGTATGCCTGAATATGGTTTCAAAAAACCACGTTAGAGGGGATATCCTGCATCAACTACATAATATTTGTCTACAAAATTTAAATTTTATTTATGTCAAACACAGTAATTAAAAACTACTAAAATTGCAAGAAATAAAAGCTCACCTGGTGGAGGATACGAAAAATTATAACTCGGATCCATAAGGGCACGTTGAAAAATACGGCTGTCATGAGTAGAACCCTCCCAACCCACTAGTACAAATGTGAAACACGTATTGAAATCACAAATCGTCATAACATTCTGTGTTGTTGTGCCATGATGGCCAATGTACAAAACTTGTTGATCAGCAGGAACACGAGCATCTATATGTGTCCCATCAATAACTCCAATACAGTCTTTAAAGAACAGCATGTATTGAGCATCATTCAATATTTGGGGGAGAATATAACTGAAAAGATGATATATAGGCATAATGACATCAGAAGATAATCTCTTAATAGCAGTGATCCCCTTTGCCAAAAACCTACTAATAGTTTTTGTGGAGTGTTAGAATCGTTCGCCTGCAATTTGCATGATTACATTATGACCTAAAATATGCAATATAATTGCAAGTACTTCTCGCGGTAGAGTTCTCCTGGATCCTTACAGTCCATATTATTGTGTGATGAGTGTTAACAAATCTACAAATATAAGCTTCGACATTCTAAATGAACTGAAAAATCTATGAGTGTGTCTATCGAGAAGTTCACCAACCCATTTAGACCCTATTTGGCTTGATGTCATACAAGCTATATTTGATGAACCACTACCCGCAGATAAGTTAATGTCCACTAATGCTAAATATTGTTGCCCACTGACTGCTCTATTACGATAAAACCAACCAACAACTTGTCGCTAAGCCTCCTCATTAGAACTATCAGTTCGATCTGAGGGAGACATTATAAATCTGCAGTAATTTTAAATTTAACAAAATATTAACACATAAGTGATCATACAGTCTCTGAATCTATTGCAAGATTAATAAAATAACATAATACATGAAATCACATCACAAAAATCACAAAACATATGTCCATCCCAGAGAAAAAAAAAAGTTTAGCATAAAGATAATATATGTCCATCACACGGCAACTAATCTAAATTCCATCACATTGTAACTAGCAC
>CM077087.1:47831729-47967728 GCA_039513925.1 Platanthera zijinensis | reverse complement strand
TATTCAGCACTACCTGTGTCTTTATACTACTGGATGTTCTTTCACCTGCAAATAGACCTATTAACATTGGACCCTAGACAACCTTGTGTCCCTTATTTTTCAAATCCTGATAACTTGCATACAAGAATAAGCATGTTGATGTTTCATATCCTAAAAGTGTAAGACTCCTAGTTTTATTAAAAGGATACTCCCAGCAGTTAATGGGTCCACAAACTAGTGTTTTCTATTTATCTTAGGATTTCTTATGGTTCTGTTTGTAATTTTTGAAATCAAATTTAAATCCGATCACGTTCGATCGTTGATGCTCAGATCGTCGAGCATCGTTTCAACCATTGAGCCTTCGATCGTCGAGCAGCCTTTCGACGCTTTTTGTAGCTCTTTAAATATTTGTTTTCTCTTTTCTCTTTTAGCTTTATTTAAGGCTTGATTAACTTGTTTTACTTGCTCAATGTTCTTTATTCCATCAGCTGAAATAAAGTTTACTGGAGTTGAAAGATGATTTTTAAGACCAATAGGGGTTCACTTGATGAGGCCCCTAAGCCTAGCTTATTATTGCCTGAACTAGTGTTTGTCATGCTGGTGATTTCTAGCAGCTTAAGGCTTCTACCATTTAAATATTCTTCTAATCTCTTGGACTTTGCTAGTTCATTTTAAGAAACTTTAATTCTTCACTAGACTTAGTGAGTTCTGCTTCTAGCCTAGTGTTTTCATTAGAAATAGATTCTGATTCAGCTAACTTATTTTTAAGTTCCTTAATTTCTTTTTCTGAACTAATTAAATCTAAACAAAGAGATTTAAATTCAGATTTAAATTCAGCAGAAGAAAAATCATAAGAAGATAATACCTGATCTTCTGTAGGCATTTCCTTCATCATCATCAACTCTCTACAGTTGAGTGGTTGCTGCAGGCATTAATTGCCATTAGGCAAATTTCCTTTGCCTTCTTCTCTTCCTCATCTTCACTGGAGCTTGAGGAGGAAGATTCCTCATCTGTGTCACTCCAGGTCTCAGCAATAAATCCTTTCTCCTTCTTCTTGTTTTTGTAGGAGGAGAACTTGGAGTGTTCTTGTGATATTCTTTTTTCCTTTCTTTTTCTTTGTTCTTTTCCTTTGACACTCAGGTAGAATGTGTCCATGTTTCCTGCAGCCATAACAATAATTTCTTAGCAGGAGATCTGTATACTTTGTTTATCTTCATATCTTGAAGATTTTTTTCTGAACTCCTTTCTTCCCATCTTGAGAAACCTTTTGGCAAAGAGTGACATCAGTTTCTCATTGGATTGACTTCCTTCAGAAGCATCAGCAGCTTTGAGAGCAAGAGTTTGCTCTTTCCTTGTTGGAGTTGGAGTCTTGGCTTCAGCCTCAGCTTCCCTGGTCTTTAGAACTTGCTCAAAAGACTTGAGCTTGCCAGGAGAGCTTCAGTTGAGATTTCAGTTGTACTTCTGGCCTCCTTGATAAACCATATTCTGAGATCCCATGTGTTGGGGAAGCACATCAGTATCTTATCATTGACCTCTGTCAATGTAATCTCCTTATCAAGAGTTCTCAGCTCATTAATGATTGAGTTGAGCCTGGTGTACATGGCTTCAACTGATTAAGCTTCAGTCTTCTTGAAGTTTTCATACTGAGATATAAGGTTGGACCTTCTGTCCTTCCTTTCATCAGCTGAACCAGCTACAATCTGGTTCAGTGAGTCCCACATGGCTTTTGCAGAGGTGCAATCAACCACTTTTTAGAAGATTTTCATCAGACATAGTCTGAGTCAGAATGTTCATAGCTTTGATATCAGCTATCTTTGCCTTCTTGTAGGCATCATTGTAGTCTGGAGGAGGCACTGCACTGAGATTTGTAGATGTTGTAGAAGTGGCTGCAGCAGGAGGTGTTGGAGGTCCTGTCAAAATAGAAGAAAAAATGTCTTCATCAATAGAGTTCATATATAATTTGATTCTTGCCTTCCAGATGCTAAACTTAGCTAAGTTGCAAGTTGAAGGTCTGGTGCTAGAGTAATCCTTGGACTGGGCCATGAAGTGAATATCTATAAGCTCGGTATCTATCTAGATCTTGTGACTTAGGTGTTAGCCTGTACAGTCAGTCAACCTCCCTCTGATACCAATTGAAAGTGAGGATAGATACAACTCTAGAGGGGGTGAATAGAGTATTCAAAAATTATGACCCCTACTCAAACCCCTTAGAGTTAATTTGCGGAATGAGTTTATAGATATTTGAAACCCTAGAGCAAATACAAAGTGAAGTGCACTAAAGAAAGCTAACTATAATTATAGTTGAGCTTTGGTCCTATCACAGCAACTAGCAATCCTAGTTATTTCTACTCATAACCACAGTGCAATAATTAAATGAAGCAACACAGACGACACAAGAAGGTTTATAGTGGTTCCCTCTAAATAGGTACGTCCACTCTTCTACCACCCTGGTAGGAATCCACTACAGGTTTTGTTCAGGTGCCCTGCCACTAAACTGATCTGCTTCAGGTAGATCAAGTAGACCCTTTGAGCTTTGATCAGGAGCTCAAAATCCAACACAGGTTTTTGATCAGGTGCCCTGCCACCAAGGTTCACTTTTGAAGAGAGTAATAACCCTTTATACAGGAGGTTGAGAGAGTTAAAGTTTCTTCTCTATTGTTAAAACAGATTAAAGAAGCTAGTGGATTGCACAGAGCTAGAAAGCTCTAAAGAGTCAAGGCTCCCCCTGGCTTAGAGAGAATATCAGGAAGAAGTCTTGCTTCAGGGTGCAGGAACTCTTCTGAATTCTTGACAGAGAACTGTCTTGAAATTCTGAAGGAGAAGCTTGAAGAAGACTCTTGATTTGTAATAGGTGTTCTTCTTTAATCAGCTTCTTTTCTTCTTCTTCTTCTTCTTCTTCTTCTTCTAGGCATTGAGTAAATGTTCCTGTAAGCAGGATGGACTCAGGGTTGAAGAAGAATGTTGAAGAGAGTAAATCTTCTCAGTTGAATGTGAATTTTTGAGAGCTGTAGATCTTTCTTGTTTTCAATCTCTATGCCAACTTGTTATCTCTTTGTATGTTGCTGTGTATATCTCTGTCTTTAGAAAACACTTTATATATGAGCCTTTGTAACGGCTCTAATCTTTGTTTGAACTTTGTCTTCTTCTGAGATCTGCAATCTGGGCTGCAAATAGTATAAAGCAAAATATATCCTGCAGACAGATATCCTATAAAGGGATAAAGCTTTCTAAGAAGCTGTAAATCCAATCTGATAAAAAGAGTACTAAAGAAAGTCACATCAGAACAAACTCTTTATAGTCAGAGAAGACTTTTGAGTCTAACGGCTATAAAGGACAGCATGACAGATAAAGCAGAAAAGATATTTCAACTAATAAGACAAACAACTTTGTCAGAGAAAAGCTTGACTTATGCATAAAGAAAGAAGCAAGTATTGCTTAGAAATGATAGCATAAAATCACTGAAATAATCTTTTATAAAATATGCCAAGCAGATAGGAAATAAAACTCAGAAGAGAAAGAATACAAAATTACTAAAGGCAGTCAAAAGATCGTCGAGCGATCCTCAAAGATCGTCGAACGAACTAAGGAGATCATCGAACTATCAGAGCAGATAGTCGAACGACCAGATAGTAGAACTATCAGAACAGATAGTTGAACTATCACACAGATAGTCGAACTATCAAGGAAGATAGTCGAGCTATCAAAAACAGATAGTCAAACTATCAAAAAGCAGACAGATAGTCGAACTATCAAAGCAGATAGTCGAGCTATCAGATAGTTGAACTATCAACACTGAAAGTCCACTTAGTGTCAACTACTTACACCTATGGGGGGGGAATAGGTGTCTTTGCAGCGTATTTGTGGAATTAAAGTTTTACCTGCACAAGAAAACAAAACAACACAGCACAGAAAGTACACAAGCAATTTATAGTGGTTCCCCGATTTGGGTACGTCCACTTTCCCCCTTCGACCTATCTCCCAACCAGGGACGACTCGGTCACTTCACCAACAGGATTGAAATCCAATCCTTGCACTAACGGAAGGAACCCTTCCACACGTAGGAGTCAACACTCCCACACCACGGGTTGCACCCAACCCTTCAACTAGAGACCAATCGGTCCTTTACAATGAAATGAAAATAGCTTGTAAGAAATACAAACAACGTATGGAGACTAAGGTGTCCCTCTTCGTTCGACGACGTGTTCTTGAAGTCAACAAAGAGTCCACAACCCTAGATCTCACTTGGAGAGAATCTCCCGAAACCGGCGGCGGCGAGGCTCTCGGTGTTGGCGGCGGCAACTGAAGACAGCAGCAAAGCACTGGAGATCCAATCTTCTTAGCGAAGTCGGCAAGGTCTACCAACGGTCACACGAGGATCGATCGTCTCGATCGATTCGGACGGGGAAAGATTTCCCTATCTCAAATCAAGAGACAAAAGATCTCTGGATAGACACGTGAGACGCTGTGCAGGACTTGGCTTCTATCACCGAGGATCTGAAGGAGATCGAGATCGGCTTCGGTGATCGGCTGCGACGACGGAGGCGGAGCAAGTTAGCGAGATTAGGGTTAGTCGTCCGCTCTGTTTCGTATCTCGTCTGTGTGTATACTGTTCACTAATACAAGTATTTATACACTAGGTCAAGAGATACCGTTGTGGGCCCACCAGCAGTAAGACCAAGTCCGGTTCAAAATCCCAGCAGCAACGTCGGACCGGTCCAGACAGAGTTGGAAAAATACCCAGTCAAATTCGGCGAGAATCATGAGTGATTCTCGATGATCGGCGAGAATCACTTACGATTCTCGCCGAATCTCTTAGAGAATTCTTGCTGCACAGGTTATAGAGGTCGGGGAGAATCGGTGGGAATCACCTTGGATTCTCGCCGACTCGTCGAAATGCAAAGTCATTCTCGATGAATCGGCGAGAATCACTTGGTGATTCTCGACGATTCTGCCTTAGATGATTTTTCTGACTGCGTCGAGACAGCCGCCCAACCCGGCAAGAATCAACTAGTGATTCTCGACGAATCGGTGAGAATCACTTAGTGATTCTCGACGATTTACACTTAGACGATTCTCTCTTTCAACCCGTGAGATGGTCTTTGGCCCATCCTGCTCCATGTCTGCTCTAGCTTTATCATAGCCCTGTACTTGAAATTAAGTACACTCCAATAGAGAGAGTACACGTAGGCCAACACACTGATCTGCTCAACGAGGGATTACGTTGCACAGACCCGTGTATATTGACCCACTGCACTCTAACATTGGTGTGTACTTAGCATGGAATAACTGCAAGCACAACTAGAAATATTTCATCAAATATATGTCTATTTACCTTAGCTTGTACAGGGGCTTCTTCAAATCAGGTACATTGTGGATACAATACCCAACAATCTCCCCCTATTTGAAGAAGCCTAAACCCTACAAGCTAAGGTGAATAGAGCATATAGGAATGAAAATCATAAACTTAAAATTGAGTTGAGAGAGATATTCATTACCAAATTTCTTGAGAGCAAACTTGGAGCCACCTTAGCCTTAGCCGAGAGGGTAATCTCCCCCTTTTCGGCTTCTACAAATCGGGGACTGAAGCATGTGACACCATGCTCCCCCTCAGTTCTTGTACCTTTGCTTTCACTAAATTCCTAGCAGAGGCTCCCCCTAGACGCATGAGCCTTGAGCTCCTGTAGTCTTCATTCTTCGTAGTTTAGCATCCCCAATTCAGTTTTGAACATACTGAACTTGGCCTCGTCAAGGGGCTTTGTGAAAATGTCTGCAATCTGCTTGTCAGTGGGAACATAGCAGAGAGAGATGTCCTTGTTCTCCACGTGCTCCCGAATGAAATGGTAACGCACTTCAATATGCTTCGTTCTGCTGTGCGATACCGGATTGTTGGCAATAGCAATTGCACTGGAGGAGTCGCAGTACATCGGTACTTCCTTGAACTGGAGGTCATAGTCGGCTAACTGGTTTCTTATCTATAGGAGTTGTGCGCAACAGCTACCAGCCGAGATGTACTCAGACTCTGCAGTGGAGGTTGCTACACAATTCTGCTTCTTGCTGTTCCATGAAATAAGCCTTCTTCCGAGGAATTGACACGTCCCGGAGGTGCTTTTCCTGTCATCCCTACTTCCTACAAAATCAGCATCTGAAAAACCTATTAGCTCGACATCATTATTTCTCGGGTACCACAAGCCAAGATTGGGGGTACCTTTAAGGTATCTTAGAATTCGCTTTGCAGCGACATAGTGAGATTCCTTAGTGTTCACCTGATATCTGACACAGACACATGTGGAGAATATGATATCCGGTATACTGGCAGTAAGGTAGAGCAGGGATCCAATGATGCTTCTGTATTTGGTTTCATCGAAAGGTTTACCTTTCTCATCCTTATCCAGAGACATAGTGGATCCCATTGGAGTCCTCATAGAGGTTGCATTCTCCATTCCGAATTTCTTGAGGAGTTCATTTGTGAACTTTGTCTGAGAAATGAAGATTC
The DNA here is from genome assembly GCA_039513925.1 of Platanthera zijinensis. NCBI lineage: Eukaryota > Viridiplantae > Streptophyta > Magnoliopsida > Asparagales > Orchidaceae > Platanthera > Platanthera zijinensis. Next base: position 47,961,256 of record CM077087.1, on the reverse strand, counting down.
CTTCCTCAGACTGTTTCACTTGAAGTCCCAAGAAATACTTCAGCTCTCCCATACTGCTCATTTCAAACTTTTCTTGCATAAGTTAGGAAAACTTTTTGCAAAGATTGTTGTCCGTTGAGCCGAATATAATGTCATCAACATAGATTTGCACCAGCAAAATCTTGCCTTTGACTTCCCTGAGAAACAATGTCTTGTCTATTTTTCCTCTAGAGAACTTGTTCTCAAGAAGAAAACTAGACAATGTCTCATACCAAGCTCGAGGAGCTTGTTTTAAGCCATATAGCGCTTTATTAAGAAAATATACATGATTAGGATAAGTAGGATTGACAAAACCTGGAGGTGAGCGACGTATACTTCCTCTTTCAAGTCTCCATTCAAGAAAGCCGATTTCACGTCCATCTGATAGACTGTGAATCCTTTGTGAGAGGCATACGCCAGGAACAATCTGATGGCCTCGAGCCTTGCCACTGGTGCAAAGGTCTGGTCGAAGTCAATCCCCTCCTCCTGTCGGTAACCTTGAGCCACTAGCCTGACCTTGTTCTTTATGATGACATCATGTTCATCCAGTTTGTTTCTGAAGATCCACTTGGTGCCAATCACATTCTGCTTTTGTGGTCTGGGAACCAGCGTCCAAACGTTGCATCGTTCGAATTGATGCAATTCATCTTGCATGGCCAAAATCCATGCAGCATCTTTGTTCGCCTCGTCGAACTTCGTTGGCTCAACCTGTGACAGGAAGCTAAGATGCAAAATCTCGTTAATGGTACCTCTTCGAGTTCTGACCCCGTCACGAGGATCTCCGATGATCTGATTTCTGGGATGATCCCTCACCTGTCTGAGATCTAGAAGTCTTGCATCAGGAGATCTAGCAATTTCTGGGGCTTCTCCTTCTTCCGGAAGATTTTCTCCATCCTGCTCGTCAACTTCTCCAGCTGACGTCGAGGTGGAAACCTTGACGTACTTGGGAGTTGCACCTTTAGCAGTCTCATCTAAGCTTAACTGTTCAAGCCTTGCACCATAGTTAGCGTTATCTCTTTTCCCTTAATCTTGTTCCATGGCAAGCCTGGAACATCTCTTGTCTAGGTCCCATCATGTACCTGGGTACCTAGACTATCCTGCAAAAAAATTACCTTTCCTTAAGAACCCAATATATATTGGGTCCTAGGTTCTTGTCAGCATAATAATTGGAATGCCTCCCCTCAGGAATCCTGGTGGGAGGACTAACATTGCCTCGAGGATGTGGAAGTCCCCTAGCCTTTGACACAGAAGAGTTGTGCCAACAATCTATGGCAAAATGACCCACTTTGCCACAACACCAACATTCATGAATGTTGTATCGCCGTTTGTGACCTGAACGGGTGACTGAGGTAGTCATAGTTCTAGGTCTAAACGGGATAGAGCCGGATATGCTAACAGAATTGTCTCTTCCACCGTGACTATTGGAAGGGTGGAAAGAATGCATATGGCAGGCGTCATGAGGCCTGGGAGGTGGTGCCTTCCTTTCAGTCAGCCCCCTTCCAAGGACCCCATGAGTCCCAACAACATGATTTCTAACCCCCTTTCCTGAGTCCTAGGGAGGTGAGAGGCGCATTGTGAGCTGATGCTGGCAGATTCATGACTAGTTGGGGCTGTGGCCGAGAATACAAAGGGCTTGGTGGAAGCCTGAGGTATTCTCTTCTGGGTGGCCATGACAGCCCTTGCATTATGGGTGCCTCCACATGATGGCAAATCAACCTTGTAGTGACCACGATTATTCCTGTGGTCATACCTGATGGCATGATGAGTACTCTCCCTGTCTGAGATGGGGGGGACGGAATACCGTTTCCCTATTTATCCAAGACTTAATAATACGGGAGATCCACCCATTTTCTCCATTTCTTTTGATAGCATCAACCTTGGAGAAGTTCGATACTATCCTTTTCTCATTTTCTAGACGACTCTCTAGATCTGAGATTTGAGCATCCTTTATCTTGATAGATTCCAATTGGTGATCCATCAAGATCTTCAATCTAGCAATCTCCAGAGCTTGCTCCCCAACAAGTTGGTTGCTTTTCTGAAGAGCACACTCAAGGGAGTCAGGTGTTTCAAGCCATGGAGTAGGGCATTCCTTATCCTGGGCAACACTGGAGGGGCTATCCTCTGAACCATTCCTGTCTTCAGGAGTTTCAGAGGGAGAGGGGCAAGATGAAGGAGTTACCTGCTCCTGACTTAGCTGTTCTGAGGTAACGTTCAGATTGACAGGGACAGCTGCATCATCTTCATCAGAGCAGTCTTCCTCGACTTCCTCCTCAGTATCTGATAAGGATACTGGAGCCCTGATATAGAGAGATTGGTCATCACTGTCATCTTCTGAAATGCTGACCCCCCACATAAGCCTCATCCTCTCGCTGGCAACTTGTTTCAGCAGATACTGATCCCTCCATGAGGTCTGATATTATCTGCCATAGGGACTGGGCTGTCCTACACTTTCCAGTCTTGATCGAAAAGGTCCAGACCAGACTTCCATGATGATTCTACGGATCTCTTTATCCAAGTTGAATAAGGAGATTTCAAGCTCTGACATCTCAGAGACATCCATAGGTGTTTGAAGACCCTTTCCAGAGCAGGAGGTCTTCATAGGAATGAATGGACCCACTTCCAGGATGATTGATGTCCGCGGGTCAATGGCCTCCAACTAAAAAGATACCCTCATCTTCCAGATGGGGTAATATTCCTTTGTGCACGTAGGGAGTCTAAGCGGAGAGATATCATATTCCAGCTCCATCCTTGTTGACACAGGTGGCAGGATTCTACTCAAGGTGTGAACCTTTTTGATGAGTAACCTCCCTCTGATACCACTTGAAAGTCCACTTAATGTCAACTACTTACACCTATGGGGGGGGAATAGGTGTCTTTGCAGCGTATTTGCGGAATTAAAGTTTTACCTACACAAGAAAACAAAATAACACAGCACAGAAAGTACACAAGCAATTTATAGTGGTTTCCCGATTTGGGTACGTCCATTTTCCCCCTTCCCCTATCTCCCAACCAGGGACGACTCGGTCACTTCACCAACAGGATTGAAATCCAATCCTTGCACTAACGGAAGGAACCCTTCCACACGTAGGAGTCAACACTCCCACACCACGGGTTGCACCCAACTCTTCAACTAGAGACCAATCGGTCCTTTACAATGAAATGAAAATAGCTTGTAAGAAATACAAACAACGTATGGAGACTAAGGTGTCCCTCTTCGTTCGACGACGTGTTCTTGAAGTCAACGAAGAGTCCACAACCCTAGATCTCACTTGGAGAGAATCTCCCCGAGACCGGCGGCGGCGAGGCTCTCGGTGTTGGCGGCGGCAACTGAAGACAGCAGCAAAGCACTGGAGATCCAATCTTCTTAGCGAAGTCGGCAAGGTCTACCAACGGTCACACGAGGATCGATCGTCTTGATCGATTCGGACGGGGAAAGATTTCCCTATCTCAAATCAAGAGACAAAAGATCTCTGGATAGACACGTGAGACGCTGTGCAGGACTTGGCTTCTATCACCGAGGATCTGGAAGAGATCGAGATCGGCTTCGGTGATCGGCTGCGGCGACGGAGGCAGAGAAGGTTAGCGAGATTAGGGTTAGTCGGCCGCTCTGTTTCGTATCTCGTCTGTATGTATACTGTTCACAAATACAGAGTATTTATACACTAGGTCAAGAGATGACCGTTGTGGGCCCCACCAGCAGTAAGACCAAAGTCCGGTTCAAAATCCCGCAGATAACGTGGACCGGTCCAGACAGAGTTGGAAAAATACCCAAGTCAAATTCGGCGAGAATCGTGAGTGATTCTCGAAGAATCGGCGAGAATCACTTACGATTCTCGCCGAATTCTACTTAGAGAATTCTTGCTGCACAGGTTATAGAGGCCGGGGAGAATCGGTGGGAATCACCTTGGATTCTCGCCGACTCGTCGAGAATGCAAAGTCATTCTCGACGAATCGGCGAGAATCACTTGGTGATTCTCGACGATTCTGCCTTAGATGATTTTTCTGACTGCGTCGAGACAGCCGGCCCAACCCGGCAAGAATCAACTAGTGATTCTCGATGACTCGTCGAGAATCACTGGTGATTCTCGACGAATCGGTGAGAATCACTTAGTGATTCTCGACGATTTACACTTAGACGATTCTCGTCTTTCAACCCGTGAGATGGTCTTTGGCCCATCCTTGCTCCATGTCTGCTCTAGCTTTATCATAGCCCTGTACTTGAAATTAAGTACACCCCAATAGAGAGAGTACACGTAGGCCAACACACTGATCTGCTCAACGAGGGATTACGTTGCACAGACCCGTGTATATGACCCACTGCACTGCCCCTGACATTGGTGTGTACTTAGCATGGAATAACTGCAAGTACAACTAGAAATATTTCATCAAATACATTGTCTATTTACCTTAGCTTGTACAGGGGCTTCTTCAAATCAGGTACATTATGGATACAATACCCAACAAACACAGATAGTTGAACTATCAGAAAGATAGTCGAACTATCAACAAGATAGTCGAACTACCGAACAGAGCAGACAGCTAAACTACCAACAAGATAGTCGAGCTATCAGATAGTTGAACTATCAAGGAAGATAGTCGAACTATCAAGAAGTCTGTCTTAACAAAAGAAGTTGAGCAGGGTTCGACGATCGTCGAGGCAGATACCGCAGATCATCGAGCTAACATGAGTTGAACTAACTCAGAGTTAGACGATCTGCTGACAGACAAACGTCGACCAACTGATAGACGATCGTCGACCAGTCGATAGACGATAGTCGAGCGGCGTTCGACTATAGTCGAACCAAAAAAGGACTTAACCAAATTTACATTTGGATAAGCAGTTCATTACATAACTAGCATATTCTAACATAACACTAAACTTTGACTATAGATAAATCTTGGGTCAAGAAACTAAATGAGAGGACATGCGCGATACTACTATGTTATGCGGTGACAATGAGAGTGCCCTAAAACTGGTTAATAATCCAGTTTGTTACGCGCGGACCAAACACATTATGATTGAGCACCATTTTGTTCGGAGAAGGTGTTGGAGGAATCTCTGGTGATTGGACATGTGCGGAGCAAGGACAACATCATGTACATCTTAACGAAGCTGCTATCAAATGGGCCATTTACTCGGTTACGAGAATTGCTAGGGCTTGTCTCCACTTCCCACTTCAAGGGGGAGTGTTGAATTTTTTGAAGTGGAAGTGAGTGACCTGGGCAGTCTATCCTGGCAGTTTGTGCGGATAGAGGGTGGCGACCTGACAGGTTGGCCTTGTTGTTGCTGGCAGTTTTGGTGGTCAGACCGGGCGGTCTGAGCGGACAGAGCTGACGACTTGCTAGGTCGGCCAGTGTTCTGCGGCTTGGTTCCCAGGTTGTTTCAGGAGGATAGGATGGCTATCCGCTCTGTTGTCGGGTTGAGCAACTGGCTCTGGAGTTCGTCGGTCTTGTGCGGACTGGTGTTGTATCCACTGGTGTTGTATTCTAACTAGAGATGTCTGGTGGTGTGGACTTGGTATGGATTTGGATTTGGATCAAGTCCAGGTCGGCATAAGTCCGGAGGTCGCGTGGCCCGCGGGTTGGTTTATTCATCCGCCTAGCTCGGCAACAGCTGTCTTGTGCGACTTGACTGCGAGCTTGCTTTTTGCGATCTGGAGCTTTGTCCGCAAGTGGGCAGAATAGGGTGGTACTCGCTGAATTTGCCTGGTTGGTGTTCTAGTTTGGCTGGGCTTAGCGGTCTCTCTCCTGGCTAAGTCTCAGTGGTTTTGTGTGTATCTGCATCCATTGCGGATACACTTGTTGTTCACATTGGATAAGGCGGTTATCCTATCGTCTAGGGAGGTGATCACACTCTTCTCCGCGCCTATTAACAGGACCCCCTATCACATCAACAGTACCGAGTGAACAGTTGTGCGGATAGTGCTGAAGAGCCAGGAGTTTGGTTTTGACTGAGTGCGAACTCTGCGGGTAATAACCAATGGTTTTTAGCAGGTCGCGACTTGCGACTAAGCGGTTTCTCTTATTCAACTTCTTCCCTGTTCAAATAAGTTGTCTGCCTTTGGGCGGCTTGTTAAGTTCGGTGGCAGTAGTCCGCATGTTCTTGCGGCTAGGCGACCTCGCGGTCAGGCGGCCTGCAGTTCAGCGGCTAGAGTTCTTCAGCAACACTAGAATAACGGGTAGTCTGCGCGGCTTGTTGCGGTCTTGCAAATAGGCGGATTCAGCAGACTCCTTTAGCGGTTAGCAGCAGAGCAGGTGATTACTCCTTGAGGCCGCGCAGTTTGTTTCTCAATTTGTAATTTTCTTGCTCCATCAGATACATTGGCAATCATGTCTCGCCATGTATGCCTCGCCGTGTAAAGAGATTTTTTGATTAGTACAAGACTCTTGCTCTTCTAGTTGTTTTTTTAAGCTTGCTTGGCCTCAGTGTGGTTGAGTGTTCCTGCGCCTGGTGTCCCGTTTTCCGCTATCACAAATTTTTTCACACCTCTTTCCATGGGTAATTGTTTCTTCCCATTTCTTTGTGCGCGTTTACATTTTTCTTCAGGTTAATTAGATTCACTGCTGGGTTTCTTTTTGAATTTTGTCAGCGAACGCTACGTCGAAAACTCCAAATCGAAATAAATTTGGAAATCATTATTTCCGTTTTGCTATGACAAGGAGAACATAACGAATGTTGCAAACTTCCTCCTGCCCAGATTTTGAAACGAACTATTAAGTCTTAAGAATTTCATTTTGAAATTAACTAGATTTCTTTTTATGCTTACAAAAAAAGTCAATGTTGTTTTTTTTCAAAAAGTTTGTGCAACGCCCGCTCTATATATTTGCAAAAAAAAAATACTTTAATCATCTCTAGCATTTAGGATTTCCTAGAAAAGCCGATAGACGTGCAAACTCTACGCGTCGTCCTGCATCAGGTAGAGTTGTTGCTGAATGGAGGGCTTGCTGCTGATCGGAGGTCTTGCTGTAGAATGTAGGGCGCAACATGTGCGGACAACACTGAGTGCATAGCAAAGTGCGCGTAAGGTGACACATGTGCAAGGTGAAATGTGCGCAAGGGCGCTCGAAGGATGTCGAAAATCTTCGAGGGATCCTCAAAGACGCTTGAGGACCATCGAAGGATTCTTCGAACACGCAAAGAGATCTTCGAAGAAGCTCTCTCGTGTGTTGGAGACAGTGTGGGAGGATGAAAAGATGGAATGAAAGAGAGCTCTGAGGTCTTATTTATAGGAATTAATCCAGGGTGGTTATGGTGATTATGTGGCTATCCACATACCATGTTGGAGGATTTTACTATCCACACCCAATGATAGAGAATTTTACTATTTATACCTCTATGTTGTAGGATTTTACTATCCGCACCCAATGATATGAAATTTTACTATTTGTACCCCATGTGATAGGATTTACTATTTGCACCCCCATGCTAGAGGATTTCACTATCCACACCTTATGATGAGAAATTTTACTATTTGTACCTCCCATGTTGGAAGATTTTTACTATTTGCACCCCCATGTTGGAGGATTTTATTATCCACACCCCATGATGAGAATTTTACTATTTGCACCCCCCCCCATGTTGTAGGATTTTACTATTCACATCCATGATGGGGGGCTTTTACTATTTGCACCCCTATGCTATAGAATTTTACTATCCACATTCCATGATGGGGAATTTTACTATTTGTACCCCAAGTTGGAGGATTTTACTATCCGCACCTCATGATGATACTATTTTCACTCACCATGTTGGAGGATTTACTATTTGCACTCCATGATGAAGAATTTTATTTTTTGTACCACATGATGAAGAATTTTACTATTTGTACTATATGTTGGGGGGATTTTATTATTTGTACCCCATGATGGAGAATTTTACTATTTGTTTCCCCATATTAGTGACTATTTGTACTCAATGATGGAGGAATTTTACTATTTGCACTCCCATGTTGGAGGATTTACTATCCACACACTACGATGGGTTGTTACAAAAATAGTGGGGTGTGTTGGCGCGGCGGTTTTAGTGTTAGTGGGGTTGACTTTGGTCAACCCCACTTCCTCCACCAAAGGAGGTAGGTGTTTTGGCTACACGCAGTCCGAATTAGGAGGTGATATATGCATCAAAGAGCTGAAAATAGTCAAAGATTATATAATATATATATATATATTATATTAATGATAGAATAGACAATCTCCTCATCTTGTGAGAGTATATCTCTCAAGGTTTTCTTTAAGAATGTTATTAACAATTTAAGGACCCAATAAAGCCTATTATAATAGTAGATTGACACCATCAACTCAAAAGCTTATGCAAATATATTAAGCCATTTTAGGCCTTCTTTGAAAGAGTGCAAAATTTGAAAAATGCCAACATTGACATATGCCTTCCTAACAATGAAAAAGTCAATGTTTTCAGTGGGACTTTAACCATAACTTGTTCACAAATGTATAGTGAAATATCACAATAAATGGTCGATGAACTGATTACAATTGTTCACTTCGTTAAGTGCCGCACTAAATCCATAAAAGTGTAATGCCTCAATGGGGCCATAAAAAGGCTACTACTAATATATTAATGAATTCTTAACACACTTCATAACATATATATACAGGATTATTTTTGTACAAGTTTATATATCTTATCTAGTAAAAGTAACCTCATTGGGTAATGCCATCATTTATCTCATTCTCCATTACTCTGTGGTGGTCTTGACTCTTGAGAAGCTCATTTGAGAGGCACATGAAATAGAAAGCATGCCTAAAAGGATGATCATAGACAAACACAATAAATTTTATTTCAAGAAAACAACAAAAACAACTCTTCTCCTCAAGATTGTAAATCAGAGGGAAGCCATCATAAATGTAGTTGCAAATATTAAAATACTCCAAATCGTAAAATCAAACCCTTGAATATAGTTCAAGAACCCAAAATTATGTAGTAGAGGATTGTAATAGGAAACGACACAATCATCCCAAAGATCACACTGTAAATAAAAAAAAAAGAACAAGTCAGACTCTTTCCAGTAGCTTTCTCATGAAACAAAACCATAAAATACAAATTGATCAGAACTACACTTGTTAGAATCCAAGCATAAGAATTAAAACTAATTTGTTAGTTTTCTATGTGCGACTATTCTCAACAGTACTCCACCTAATGTGTAGGGTCTTTATCCCTTAACACCTAAAATTCCTTTTTTTAATTGAGTGATGTGAAATGAGCCTTTGGGCCTAGCCCGCCCCTACTAGCATTTTAGAATCCAAACTTCCAACCTAAAAAATAATAGGTTGGAGGTGGAGACACCCCCGGTATCTATATTAATTGCATAAGGTTTTGCTAGTTTTTTGATGTGGGACTATTCTCAACAATAATAAGCATACGTACATAATAGCTTTAGAAAGTCAAAAGTTCTTACGCGGTGCTTAAGATCTCGGAATGAAGATCATACTCTTTCGCGAACACAAACGGAACAATTCCTTGAGGCAATGCAGCCTAATGATGAAGACGATCACGACGATTCATGTTTCATGTATCCGTTGTTGAATTAGTACAATCTAAATAGAAAGCAATACAAACAAGTACCTGAACAATTGCAACTTTCAGTGTAGCGCCTCTGATGCCAAGAACAAGCGAAGCCAGCGCCATGATAGCCGGTCCAGCAACAAATCTTATGAGCATACTGTATGTTGCTAGCCTCTTCCCACATGGCATGATGCTAGGTTGCATGGCCATGAACAAACCTTACATAGTGATAGCTTGGCTAGTAAATTATACTGAGAAATTAATCAAATAGTTGGATCATCACTATCTATGCACAAGGAGAGAGATTACCTAGACTGAACATGGCCATTCCTAACCCAGCATTTGAAAGGATGGTGATTGAGTTCTCCATGACTAGAGGTTTCTTCACATTCCATCTATATTATTTATAAGCCAAATGTGTGAAATGTGTGTGTGAAAGAGATGTTAAAAGTAGTAAGATTTATGAGTCTTTCATTAATCAAATAGTTCTCCATGACTAGTGATTTGATTAGTATATCAAGTAAATTGCACTTTATATTGTATGAATGGATCCCATTTATATGATGTGGTTATTAAATGTAAATGTAAGCATTAAGATTTTACGATAAATAGGTTATGGTTTTCAAGTCATGACAAGATGTGCTGTGATTCTCTTACAATTTTGACTCCCATTGTATATAAAGAGCAATTTATAAATTTGCGTCCGGGACCAATCAGGAGGGTACTCATGGGATGCACTTTTTGAACATGGGGCGAAAAGAGGCGAAGCATGCGAGCAAGAGCAAGAGCGATCTCCACCGAGATCAATTTCGATCTCTGTGGAGACCATTTGAAATTCGTCAATTGAAATCGGTTATACAGCCCAAACAACAGAATTATCAATTCCAATTTTGACGACAAAATTAGTTAGCTGAACAACAAAATTAGTATTGAACTATTGATTTCAATTTATCTTTTCACAGCCTGAAGAGAGAGAATGAACAGGTGAATTTATCTTTCAGAGCCTGGAGAGAGACAGAGTCAGAAATCTATCTCTGAAGCCTAGAGAGAGAGAGGAGAGCCTGGAAAGAGAGTCTGGAATCTATCTCTGAAGCTAGGAGAGAGAGAGAGAGGAGAGAGAGGAGAGAGAGGAGAGAGAGGAGAGAGGGAAGAGAGGGGAAGAGAGAGAACCTGGAAGAAAAAGAGCCCAGGAAATGCCCAGCAGCGCAGCATACAAATTCAGGTTCCTAATCATCTTCCGACACACCATTTTCATCATCAGAAGCAGTGAAATCCTTCTCGCGAACTTCTTCTTCGTCCTCTCCTCTTCTCCTTCGCCGCTCGCATCTTCACCAACACAAGACTGCGTTGACTGCATTGACTGAGTTGACTGCTCTTCTTCCTCAAACTGTGGAGCCACTCTAGCCACGATCTGTGGCATTTCCAGGTCAACATTCACAGTCGTCGTTGACCTGACGACGACGGCATTCAACGCAGCCCTGTATTCGAACAGAAGCAGAAGCAGTGTATACCATAACATCGACTGCACCACCACCAACTGAATCAGCAGCCCTCCTTCTTCATCCCCATACATGGATTTGAGCAGGGGAACTCCCATGACAAGCGTGTTGGGGAGGGTGGCGAGTGAGAATATGGTAATGGACCAGTCGAGGCCGCCGTTTCCAAAGAGTTTGGACCAGGAGAAGAGAGGAGGAGGACGAGGAGTTTGGAGAGGGAATCGGCGGAGAGGAGGAGGAGGTGGAGGCGAAAGGGATCGACGCGGGAGATGAAGTCGAAGGAGAGGAGGGGGACGGCGAAGACGGCGACGAAGCGGTTGATGCCGGAGCACTGCTCGGCGGTGAAGACGCGGAAGCGCTTGACGGAGATGTAGGCGAGGAGCATGGCGGCGTAGAGGGGGACTACTGCGTTGAGAACGTTGTGGAGTTCCTTGAGGGAAATCATGGCTCCATGGATGAGTTATCATGTTCTCCAGGCATCCCTTTTTATGGTGATTGTTATCACCTTTCATTGTATTATTTTTATTAGACTACTTCAAAATAGGTTTAGCATCATTCTTTGAAGACTACAATTTGCTATGCTCTAGCATGTAATTAATTCATTTTGAACTATATTAATTCCAATTTTATTGTTTGTTTGCGTGTAAATTTCATGTAATTCATTTTGAACTACACACAATTCTTTTCGATCTATATAAGAATTGAATAATTCCAGCCGAGATGCATTTTTTCCTTGAGCCCGGATTTTCACAAGAGTGCACATATTTTCACCAGGGTGAGTTTATTCGCCCTGATGCGCCTTTTATTTTGTCCAGACACTTTTTCACTAGGGTGTGCGGTTTTTCGCTTGGGTGCATGCGTTTTTCCTGGGCACATATTTTTTGCCTGGGTGCGCGTATTTCGCCCGGGCATGCGTATTTCATCTAGACACATCTTTTTTGTCCAGATACACGTTTTTTTTGCCCGAGCGCGCATTTTTCGCTCGGGCATACGTTTTTTCGCCATATGACACATTTTTTTCCACCACTTCCAGATACGCCTAAATTCCTCCAAGTGCTCTTTCAAGATTATCATAGAAAAGTTCCTAGATTTCATGGTGACATGACAATGAATTGAGGCCAACCCCAAGAAGATCAAAGCGTTGGAGGAGATGTCTCTCCCTCACACCATCAAGGAGGTTCAACGTCTTAACGAGAGGATAACTGCGCTCTCTCATTTCCTAGATCGGACAAGGGATAAATACCTTCCATTCATTAAAGAGCTCTGCAGGGCAAACAACATCAGATTTCAGTGGACGGAGTAGTGTCAGGCTACCTTTGAACACCTCCAACAATACCTATCCTCCCCCCAACTACTCTCCAAAGCCCATCGCTGGAGAATCCCTTTTCTTGTACTTAGCTGTATCTCCGCCCGCACTCAGCTTAGTCCTGGTCAAGGAAGGAGGGGTTCATCACCCAGTCTATTACGTTAGCATGGTCTTATCAGACGCCAAGATTAGATATCGCACAACGGACAAAACAAATCTGCCTTGTTGTTCTACTGCAAGGAAGCCAAGACCGTACTTTCAAGCACACACCATCAAGGTGCTCACGCTGCTATCACTTCGTGCAATCCTGCAAAACCGGAGGTATCAGGGAGGCTAGTTTAAATGGCCAATGGAGCTGGGAGAGTTCAACATTCAGTTATTACCAAGATCCGTCATCATGTACTAAGTCCTGGCAGACTTCATAATGGAATGCACAATCACCCGACTAGAGGATGCGCCTGACCCCGACAATGCAGCTTCTGCATGGTGGGTCTTATATATCTATGGGGGCGTCAAGAGCTGAAGGGAAGCAGGCCAGGTTGTTGCTGACAAGTCCCGAAGGAGCCACCCTCGAGTATGGACTTAGGCTTAAGTTTCCATCCACTAACAACATCGCGGAGTATGAATCTTTTATCGTCGACCTTCTCTTGCAGGTCATCGAATGCGATGCTGAAAACTTAATCGTCAACACAGACTCCTAGCTAGCTGGTGTTCTTGCAGGCCGAGGGAGACTACGGGACCAAGATGATGAGCAGCTCGTGTAATATATTTGGCTAGAAAAATCACTCCTCAAAAATTCAAATCTCACAAGGTCCTTTACATTCTCAGGGAACAAAATATTAGAGCCGATGCACTATCAAAGCTCACATGCTCCACCATTGTGATACCAATCAAGACGTCACCGAGTTGAAGACCTATTGGTCCCCAACATCGACGGGTCGTGAGTGATCGCTACTATAATGGAAGGGGAACCCTGTTGGATGGTTCCCATTATCACTTACTTGGAGGACGAGCAATTTTATGAGTACCAGCTGGAGGCGCGACGACTACAGATCTATGCGGCCTCATTCTCCATCATTGCCGATGGACTCTATATGTGTTCTTTCTCTAAATCCCACCTGAAGTGCACAAGCTCCGTAGATACGGGCTATGTTCTGAGGGAAATTAACGAAGGAATATGTAGAGAATATCTGGGAGGCAAAACTTTGGTATTAGAGGTCTTGCATAAAGGAATTTATTGGCCCACTTTAAAAATGGACACCTTTAAATTTGTTTGAAAGTGCAAAAACTGCAAGTTCCATTACAACGTTACTCATTATCCCTTGATCAGCCTCACCCTACTCTGGAGTGCGTGGCCCTTCGCGTAATGGGGGCTTGATTTACTCAGCCCTTTCCTGCCAGCTTATGGGCAGAAGAAGTTCATCATCTTGGTCGTTGATTGCTTCTTTTAAATAGTTCAAGGAGGAACCGCTGACCAAATCACCGAGGAGAATGCTAGGCAGTTCGTTAGAAAAAAAAACATTATATGTTGCTTCAACATTACAACAATAATCGTCATCGACAATGGTCACAATTCATCAGGAAGGCCTTCATAAAAATGTGCAAGGATATAAGCATAAAACTCCACCATACAAATATAGCACATCTATAAGCCAAAGGTCAGACATAGGTAACTAAACCGCACCATCCTCAAAGGTTTGAAGACCCACCTCCAAGAGGCAGGGGCAATGGGTGGACACCTGCCCTCCTAACGTGTTATGGCCTTACAACACAAAAGAAAGTATCCCAATGGGGGAGATACCTTTTAACCTTTACTATAGGTTAGAAGCAGTCATACCAGTAGACATCGGCATTCCAAGTCCCCATGTCCAAGCTTTTGACCCTATAGAGAATTAACCGCTCCTTCGGGGAAACCAGACTTAGTCCACGAAGTTAGGGACAAAGTAACACAACAAATCATTGTGTATAAAAACCACATGGACCATTTCTACGAAAGGAGGATAAAGTCGAGATCAATTAGCATCGGGGACTTATTCCTTTGAAACTCCGAGGAAATAGGAAAGGGTACCCAGAAGGACAAACTCTCCCTAGTATGGGACGGGAGGTTCGTTATTACTGCAATCATGAAACTTGGGACCTACAAGCTAAAGACCCCAAATGGGAAGATGCTCCCTCAGACTTGGAATGCTCAGAACTTGTGCCACTTCTACCCGTGATTCATGTTCTTTAGAATAGAGAAATGCAGAACCAAGCTCATGATAACATGTATCTTCCCCTCCAGTAATATCAACACCATCCCTTTCAAATTTCATGTAGAATACATGCTCACTGGAACAAACAGACCCAGAGTACTTAACCTGTCAGGGAGAGAATTAAGAAGTCCTAGAAATCCTTATGCACCTCCTGTCAAGAGAATGAAACCCATGCCCTTCTACTGTCAAGGTGAGATGGACGAATGTTCTTCTACATCTTCTAAGATAATGGGCCATGTGTCCTTTTATTGTTAATACGATATGGATAAAAGTCCTTTTTCACCTCCTCTAATAGAACAAACCCCGTGTCCTTTTGAGTTGCGAACAGAAGAAGGTCCTCCATCACCTCCAATAGAGCGGACCCCCTATTCTTCTGAGGCGCGAATTGTAACACCCCTTCCCAGTATTTCAGAAATCAGCCGTCCGGCCGGGTCAGCGATATAAAGAAAACTAGAAAACAGTATTAAAACTAATATGCAGTAGGTAAAAGAATCTATACTAAACAGTTTAAGACTAACAACGGAAGTTAAAAAAAAAGTAATCTAAGGGTAATCACATACCTGACAAATGGATTCACAGAGCCACTAAACATTAATAAAACTGAATTTACTTAAAATCTGGTTAACAATAAATAGTCGGATACATGTTACATAAAAAATATTAGCCAAGTACAATGTTCAACATCTATAAGTACATGCTGAAATAGAGTGAACTGAAAGGGAAAAGTACTACAAACTGACGTCATCAAAACGCTCATCCTAGACGTAGTTTCCCACCTGGTCACCTGAAAAACATTGCCCACGAGGGGTCAGAGTAAAGAAAAATAACACCTCCTAGTGACACTAAAACAGTTTTCATTATGATGAAATGCATGCCTTTAGAAAACAATTTTATGCATTAAAAACTTTTATGCTATGTGCTATGCATGCCTTCGCACTACTCCCAAGTCAAGCATCTACTCGTACTAAGCACGTGACTTTTATTTTTACTAACTCAAGTCCTGGCGTTCACTAACTTGCATACTGACTCACGTCAGGTCTATACTTGAGTTCTAGGTGGCTTCTAACCTGCACATCTACTTGGAAGGCTCTAGACAGAGTAGCTCCTAACGTGCAACTGAAACTGACGATCCGAGACCATCTGACGAACTCAAATGTTCTAGTGTCGCGCGGACACGGTCTAGAATCTACTAACTGTCTCAAAGGGACGTAAACTCCCAAGACTATGTTGCTCATAAGATACCATATGCCTTATGAGAGAGGTAGTGCGCATCTACCTAGCACGAAGAATAACTTAAGCGTGCTGATCGACCTTTCGGTCTGATGCTACTCTGATTGGGATATCTTTTTGGGAAACTACTAAGCGACCCTTGACTTTCTTGTGGTCTACTAGAATGGACATTCACGCCCTTGTTTGGAACAAATTCCAAACCTACGAACATGGTTAACGCTTTCGTACCCTACGCTACTGTTCGTGATCCAACTACTTGGGTCTTAGGGAAAATAGTGTCACTCTACATGTTTTTCGTGACCGTTTTCCTACCACCACGCTTTTCTAAGTATGGTCATGGTACTAGTAATGAATATACTCATGTGTACAAAAATACAATTACTTGATATATCTAACTAAAAGGAATTAAAATTTCCTTATAGCGGTGGTGCGACACTCGTACACTCGGCGCGTTGACATTAGATTTTCCGAAGGAAATCCGACTGCTAGGAAATTTCAGAATGCTGCTTCGAAACCCACCAATGACCTGTAAGTCAGGGCAAACCCTAATTTTGTTATTTTCCCTCTAGGATTTTCCGGTGGAAAAATTCCAAAATACCTAAGGCTACAAAAAAATACGTGCTAAACCCAATTATTACCTTTACGTGGAGTGATTGAGGCTCTCAGAGCGTCCAACTAAACTTCCACGGTGAATCTCAAACTCTAAAACCTAAATAGGGCAATCAAAATGAAAACCTAGGTTAAACTAGTTTCCAAATCGAAAGATTTTAACGAAGAAATGGAGATAAGGAAGAAATAGACTCACCGGAAACAAAATGGACTCCACTACCACCGGCTAGGGTTGAAACCCGGCACTTCCCCGGCCAAGGAATGAAGAGGAAGGCTTGCTGGCGCCTGCAGAGGAGGGAGGAGGAGTCAGCGTGCGATTCTGGAGGAGGATCGGTCGTCGGCTAGGGCAGCGGGAGTGCGTCGGCTTGCGATAGGCGGACGACGGGCTGCGGCTATTTCCCGTGAGAATGAAAGTTGCGGGTTTACGGATTGGCTTTTCTCCCGCGAATAAGAGCTGCGATTTTATTAGGAGTTGCGGTATGCGGTTTTTGTGATAACCGCATGAGTAGGGGGAAATGCTATTGGCACCCCACTCCACACTAATTCTTTTGAACTTAAACGATTCTTGCCGTGCATCACTACTAAAATAAAAAAAATGCGTCTTACTATAATTATGACTAACCTAAATCCCATATTAATGAATGCGGTCAATTGACCAAAATTATATCATACCTTGACGACGCACTGCCTCGGTCAGAATTCGTCGCGACCTGACCCTACAATAATAAATTAATTTCGCGTCAAAACTTAAGGGTGTTACAAATCTCCCCTCCTAACAAAATTTTCGTCCTCGAAAATTATAACCATACCTGAATCGAAGAAAAAAGAATAGTCTGCATTGCTCTTAAGCTCATCCTCTCGCTCCCAAGTATACTCTGGACGGCCACAGTTCATCCAAAGGACTTTGACCATATGAATCTCTCTTTTCCTGAGCTTCTGAATCCTTGAGTCCACTATCTTGACTGGTCTAACTCCAATACTAAGATCTATCTCGATTAGTGCTTCCTCGGTACTGATAATCTGACTAGAATCTCTGATTGCTCTCCTCAGATAGGAGACGTGGAATACATCATGTACACCACTCATTTTCTCAGGTAAGGCCAACCTGTAAGCAACCTCACCAACTCTTTCCAGTACCTCAAAAGGACCAATGAATCTGGGGCTTAGTTTCTTCATCCGCTTTATTCTAGAGACTCCTCTAACTGGTCTGACCTTCAGATAAACGTAGTCTCCAACACTGAACTCTACTGTCCTGTGCTTCAGATCATAATACTTGGCCTGGCGATCCTGAGCTGTCTTCATACGCTACTTAATGAGCTTGATCCTATCCGTGGTCTTATCAATCCATGACTTCCTGATAGAAGATCTTTCCTCACTCTCAGCCCAACATAACGGTGTCCTACAACGTCTACCATAGAGGGCCTCGAATGGTGCCATCCCAATACTTGCCTGAAAACTATTATTGTAGGAGAACTCCACAAGAGTAACATATTTCTCCCACTTTTCTCCAAAATCTAGTGTGCACATCCGTAGCAGATCCTCCAAAGTCCTATTTGTGCGCTCAGTCTGTCCATCGGTCTGGGGATGGAATGCGGTGCTGAAATGTAACCTGGTACCCAACCGCTCCTATACGTAATGCCACTCCCTGGAGGTAAATCTGTCATCTCGGTCTGAAACTATAGTCTTGGGAACACCGTGAAGTCGAACTATCTCGTCTAAATATAACTGGGCCAGCTTCGGACCTTGATCCATCTTCCTAAGAGGGATGAAATGGGCGACCTTAGAAAGTCGATCAACTATTACCCATAAAGAATCATTCCCACTCTGCGATCTCGGCAAACCATGAATGAAGTCCATAGATATATCCTCAAAAGTCCACTCAAGAATGGGAAGTGGCTGCAACTTGCCTCCAGGCCTTTGACACTTGGCCTTAACCAACTTGTATGTCTCGCACTTCCCTACATAATCTGCAACATCACTCTTCAAACCTGGACACCAGACTACCTTCTTAAAATCTGCATACATCTTCGTGCTACCAGGATGTATAGAATATCTGGAATTGTGTACCTCGAAAAAAATGTCCTCGCGAAGGTGACTAACATCTGGGATACACACTCTGCCATCATGCAATAATAAATCATCCTGAATAGAGAACCTCTCTTTCTGACCTGACTGCACTGAGATCCAAATCTCTACCATCTTTGGATCTAACGGTAGAGCTGTCCTGATCCTATCTCTAATATCGCACGAAATCTCCATCCAACTCAACCAAGCTGAACCAAAACTGCAACGGGGCACAACGACGATGTCCATTCACTCCAGCTCTCGTACCAACTCCTTCTACTGAGTGAGAAGGTAAAAACACGAGCCTCTACGGCTAAGGACATCAGCTACCACATTCGCCTTTCCTGGGTGGTACTGAATGTCTACATCATAGTCTGAAAGAAACTCTAACCATCTACGCTGTCTCAAATTGAGCTCTCGCTGATCAAAGATATACTTGAGGCTCTTATGATCAATAAAGATCTCGCAACGCACTCCATAGAGGTAGTGCCTCCAAATCTTAAGATCATGAATGACTGCTGCAAGCTCCAAGTCATGCACAGGATAGTTCCTCTCATGAACCTTTAACTGTCTCGAGGCATAGGCTACGACCTTTCCATGCTACATGAGAACACAACCCAAACCCTGACCTGAAGCATCACTATAAATCTGAAACCCGTCTGGCCCTGAAGGCAAACTCAAAATCGGTGCGGTCATCAACCTATCCTTCAAGTCCTCAAAAGCAACCTCACACTCGACTGTCCAAACCAAGCCCTTACCCTTCCTAGTAAGGGAAGTCAGTGGTAAGGCTATCCTTGAGAAATCTCTGATGAACCTCCTGTAGTATCCAACAAGACCCAAAAAGCTGCGAACCTCTGACACTGTCGTCGGCCTTGGCCAACTCTTTATAGCCTTTATCTTCTTCGGATCAACGCTAACTCCTTTCTGACTGATGATGTGGCCTAAGAATGCAATCTCTGAAAGCCAAAATTCGCACTTTGAAAATTTAGCATACAACTGGTTCTTCCTGAGGGTGCTCAAAACAATCCTGAGGTGTGCCGCATGATCTTCTGCACTCTTAGAGAATACCAAGATATCGTCTATGAAAATGATGACAAAACGATCAGAGTATTCCCGGAATACCCTGTTCATCAAGTCCATGAATACCGAAGGGGCGTTGGTCAGCCCGAACGACATGACCACGAACTTGAAGTGTCCATATCTAGTACTGAAAGCCATCTTTTGAATATCCACGCCACGAATCTTTAACTGGTGATAGCCTGACCTCAGATCTAACTTGGAAAAAGTGCTCGCTCCCACCAACTGGTCGAACAAATCATCAATCCTGGGAATCAGGTACTTGTTCTTAACGGTCAGCTTATTCAATTCACGGTAGTCTATGCACAGTCTCAGACTACCATCCTTCTTCTTCACGAACAGTATTGGAGAACTCCAAGGCGAAGTACTAGGGCGTATAAAACCCAAATCAAGCAACTCCTACAGCTGGCTCTTCAGCTCTGCTAATTCCCTTGGAGCCATCCGATAGGGAGATTTGGCTACCGGTGTAGCCCCAGGCTGCAAGTCTATTGTGAACTCAATCTCTCTATTTGGAGGGGCACCCGGGAGCTCTTCCGGAAAAACATCGGGAAACTTCTGCACCACTTGTACTTCTGCCAAGTCAGTCTTAGACTCCGCACTCATCAGTACTACAAAGGTTTTACAACCTTTACTGATGCATCTTCTCGCTTGGACTGCAGATATGATCATCTTCACTACTCCCTTCAATCCCTGAAAAGATAAAGATGTCTGGTTGGGGCCATCGAACTGAATCTGCTTCGCCCTACAGTCAATCCTGGCGTTGACTGCAGAAAGCCAGTCTATTCCAAAGATCAAGTCGAATCCTGCTATAGGTAGCTGCAGAGCTTCCACGATAATCTCAGTATCACCAAACTGCACTAGTACCCTACACTTATCTCTGGTCTGCAGAAGGGATCCATTCGGCATCATAACTTCCAGCGGTACGGACTCTGGGAAGACTTCTTGACCCAACTTACGCACTAGAGATTCCGCGATAAACGAGTGCGAGGCACCCGTATCGAACAGAATCTTAGAGGGTAAATTACGAATCATAAGGATGCATACATGAATGAATTTATGAAGGATGAAAAACAATGTGTCACTACGGAGGGTTGAATGAACATGTTACGTAAAAATAGAGCACTTACCAGTCACTACATCCTCCTGATCCTTCGCCTCCTGCTGACCTAGCCCATAAGCTCTGGGCTGCACTAAGTCTCGACCCTGCTGTGGTCTCCCATCAGTAATCATCAACGCTTTGCCCTTATCAGCCCTGCTAGAGCTACCAACTTCGAACTTCGATTGCAGGAATAATTTTCATTTATCGTCTACTGAAATTACAAATAAAGAAAAGTAATACAACAAACTTTGCTTACCTGATTCACACTAACTTCCTGACAAAAGCGAGCTATATGCCCAGGTTGTCGGCACTTGTAGCACACGCCTGCGCTGGCCAAAAACTCTCCTGGATGGCGACGCTGACACTTGGGACACGTGGGATAGTCCTTTCTCTGATCACCAGATTGACCACCCTTCTTGCCATCGGGCTTCGGCTTCTTGTTCCAGTTCTTTCCTTGATCATTCCTGTTCTGCTGCGGCTGGTGCGAATCCTGAGATCGCTTCGCACGGAAACTACTCCGCTTCTGAACTTTTTGCTGATCAGCCTGCAGTCTGCGAGCTGTATCCACTAAACTCCTGTAATCAGCGTTGACCATAGTCATCAGCGGCTGTCTCAACGAGTCACGCAAACCATCCACAAAGCGACTGCACTTCTCAGTCTGATCTCCCTGCATCACGCCCACATATCGAGCCAGATGAGTAAGCTCTTGCTCGTACTCAGTAACTGTCCTGTCCCCCTAGAAAAGCCTAAGATACTTCTCCTGGAGACCTCGTCGTGCAGAAGGAGGCACGAACCAGCTTGCAAGGGCTCTAGAGAACTCGCCCCAAGTAAACATATCTGATGTACGACCTGGCCAAACATATGGTCATACAATTTAAAAAATGAAACGCATCACTTACTATAATATGAGGAAATTTCATTTCGCATTAACTGCAGGATCATCTGCCCGGTACTTGTCCCACCAGACTTTCGCCTCACTTCGAAGGAGAAAAATAGCCAAAGGAACCTTCTTATTCTCTGGGCACTCCAAAACATTCAGCAGGTCTCTGGTGTTTGCTATCCAATCATCTGTGTCCATCGGAGTCTCATCCCCACTGTAGTTCAAAGCCTTAAGTTCTCTAAAATTTCTCAAATAGCGCTCCAGGGTCATCTCCATGGGTACTGGGGCAGGAGCTGGTGCAGGGACTGGTACTTATATTGGAGCTGGAAACCCTGCAGCCAGTCCTCTCTGAAACTCCATCAGGGCAATAGTGACCGCCCTGGCTATCTGAGACGTTATGTCCATGCCTTATGGAGCTGCTGGAACTGGTGGTACATGTGGCACGGCAGCGTCTCCCATGGCCGCATTAGGAACAGGGTCCTGACGTGAAGATTCACCTGATTCACTAACTCGTGGTGCCTGATAGAACATACAAAGGAAATCTATTTATTTAACACACATCTGAGAATTTTGGCTTAGCAGTTTATTTCGTACTCTAGCGAAAACTATGACTTAAACGCCACTTAAAAAAAAACTTTACTAACGAGAGTTTACTCTTACACAATCCTATGGCTCTGTGAATTCTTTCTAGGGTCAGGGGATCCTAAACCTCCCTCTGATACCAATTTGTAACACCCCTTCCCAGTATTTCAGAAATCAGCCGTCTGGCCGGGTCAGCGATATAAAGAAAACTAGGAAACAGTATTAAAACTAATATGCAGTATGTAAAAGAATATATACTAAGCAGTTTAAGACTAACAACGGAAGTTAAAAAAAAGTAATCTAAGGGTAATCACATACCTGACAACTGGATTCACAGAGCCACTAAACATTAATAGAACTGAATTTACTTAAAATCTGGTTAACAATAAATAGTCGGATACATGTTACATAAAAAATATTAGCCAAGTACAATGTCCAACATCTATAAGTACATGCTGAAATAGAGTGAACTGAAAGGGAAAAGTACTACAAACTGACATCATCAAAACGCTCATCCTAGACGTAGTTTCTCATCTGAGTCACCTGAAAAACATTGCCCACGAGGGGTCAGAGTAAAGAAAAATAACACCTCCTAGTGACACTAAAACAGTTTTCATTATGATGAAATGCATGCCTTTAGAAAACAATTTTATGCATTAAAAACTTTTATGTTATGTGCTATGCATGCCTTCGCACTACTCCCTGGTCAAGAATCTACTCGTACTAAGCACGTGACTTTTATTTTTACTAACTCAAGTCCTGGCATTCACTAACTAGCATACTGACTCACGTCAGGTCTATACTTGAGTTCTAGGTGGCTTCTAACCTGCACATCTACTTGGAAGGCTCTAGACAAAGTAGCTCCTAACGCGCAACTGAAACTGACGATCCGAGACCATCTGACGAACTCAAATGTTCTAGTGTCGCGCGGACACGGTCTCGAATCTACTAACTTTCTCAAAGGGACGTAAACTCTCAAGACTATGTTGCTCGTAAGATACCATATGCTTTATGAGAGAGGTAATGCGCCTCTACCTAGCACGAAGAATAACTTAAGCGTGCTGATCGACCTTTCGGTCTGATGCTACTCTGATTGAGATATCTTTTTGGGGAACTACTAAGCGACCCTTGACTTTCTTGTGGTCTACTAGAATGGACATTCACGCCCTTGTTCGGAACAAATTCCAAACCTACGAACATGGTTAACGCTTTCGTACCATACGCTACTGTTCGTGATCCAACTACTTGGGTCTTAGGGAAAATAGTGTCACTCTACATGTTTTTCGTGACCATTTTCCTACCACCACGCTTTTCTATGCATGGTCATGGTACTAGTAATGAATATACTCATGTGTACAAAAATTCAATTACTTGATATATCTAACTAAAAGGAATTAAAATTTCCTTACAGCGGTGGTGTGGCTCTCGTATACTCGGCGCGGCGACATTAGCTTTTCCGAAGGAAATCCGTCTGTTAGGAAATTTCAGAATGCTGCTTCGAAACCCACCAACGACCTGTAAGTCAGGGCAAACCCTAATTTCGTTATTTTCCCACTAGGATTTTCCGGTAGAAAAATTCCAAAATACTTAAGGTTACAAAAAAATACGTGCTAAACCCAATTATTACCTTTATGTGGAGTGATTGAGTCTCTCAAAGCGCCCAACTAAACTTCCACGGTGAACCTCGAACTCCAAAACCTAAATAGGGCAATCAAAATGGAAACCTAGGTTAAACTAGTTTCCAAATCGAAAGATTTTAACGAAGAAATGGAGATAAGGAAGAAATAGACTCACCGGAAACAAAACGGACTCCACTACAACCGGCTAGGGTTAAAACCCGGCACTTCCCCGGCCAAGGAATGAAGAGGAAGGCTTGCTGGCGCCTGCAGAGGAGGGAGGAGGTGTCGGCGTGCGATTCTGGAGGAGGATCGGTCGTCGGCTAGGGCAGCGGGAGTGCGTCGGCTTGCGGTAGGCGGACGACGGGCTGCGGCTATTTCTCGTGAGAATGAAAGTTGCGGGTTTACGGATTGGCTTTTCTCCCGCGAATAAGAGCTGCGACTTTATTAGGAGTTGCGGTATGCGGTTTTTGTGATAACCGCATGAGTAGAGCGGGGGGGGGGGGGGATGCTATTGGCACCCCACTCCACACTAATTCTTTTGAACTTAAACGATTCTTGCCACGCATCGCTACTAAAATTAAAAAAAATGCGTCTTACTATAATTATGACTAACCTAAATCCCATATTAATGAATGCGGTCAATTGACCAAAATTATATCATACCTCGACGACGCACTGCCTCGATCAGAATTCGTCGCGACCTGACCCTACAATAATAAATTAATTTCGCGTCAAAACTTACGGATGTTACACGAATGGACAAAGGTACTTTGCCACCTCCAATAGAACAGACCCTATATCCTTCTAAGACGCGAACAAACAAAGGTACTTTGTCCCCTCAATAGAATGGACCCAATGTCCTTTTAAGGAATGAATGAACAAAGGTCATTCACCACCTCTAATATAATAGACTCAGTGTCCTTCTAAGGCATACACGAACAAAGGTACTTCTCAACCTACAATAGAATGGAACTCGTGTCCTTCTAAGGTGCAAACAGATAAAGGTCTTTCGCTACATCCAATAGAACAGACTCAATGCTCTTCTGAGGTGTGAACGGACAAAGTTTCTTTGCCACCTCCAATAGAATGGACCCAGTGACCTTCTGAGGTGTGAACGAACAAAAGACCTCCGCCTTCTCCAAAATAACAGACCCCACAAACTTTTACTCTACGATAATAATGGATTCCATGTCCTTATACTCCTTAATATAGGAACAAGCCACGAGTCCCCATCCAGATTCCTCCCCAGGAACAGCCCCAAATCATCTTTCATCAATTGGTAAAAGCGGACTCTGAGTCTATCTGCACCACCAAGGCAAGGGTGTAGATGCTCGTCCATATCACCCACAAGAAATGAATCCTCGACACAATGCTCGACAATAGTAGCCAAGGGTTGCGCACAACGCATAGGGAGCGTAAAGCGCAAGATGCTTCCAGATCTATATCTTCCGACTTAATGAAAAGGAGATCTTAGGTCGCAAACAATAATTAATTTAAGATGCGCGCATGTTGAAATAATTTCAAGTCCACGTGCCCAACTCAGTACAATTGAAGTTAAAATTTTCTGGGTTTGTTGTTAAGTGGATTACGACCCACGAAAATTTAGGGGCATTTGATGAGAATTCTCCTAAAGATTCTTGAGTCAAATGAGAGGATTTCGACCTAAACGCTAAAGCAAACCGACCAGAACGAGTGAATCGCTCTCGTTCGAAGGGTCCAAAATCGCCATGAAAGGGAGACGAAGTCAAGCACACATGAACACCGCACAAACTTGCGCACACGAGCAAACCGCGGGCGCGCGATCGGCCCCCTCCCCCCGTGCACTACGACCCCTTCCCCCGGCCTCTCCCGCTCGCGCGCGATCGGCCCCAGTATTGTGGGCCCCGTGCGCGGGCGGCCGAGCCCCATGCACAAGCGGCTAGGCTCCGCGCACGGTATAGAAAAATTATATATAAAGAACTGGTTCTCTAATATATTTGATGGTCAATCTTGCTGCTTTTCGTGTAAGATTTAGAGAACCAGTTCTCCATATATAACTACGCTATATATCTCTACTATATAATGCAAATATGCATATCTTTGCTCTTACCATAGATTTTCCCTCCACCCTTGGATCAAAGTCAACCTTTATTCTCATCCATTAGATGAGGAGGGAGAAAGGCATCTTTAGGAGTTAGAGAGAGAGAGATGAGGGAATATTACTAGGCCTCCTAAAGCTAGAGAGAGAAAAGGAGGGAGAGAGAGAAGAGAGAGGGGAGAGAGTGGCTGGGGGAGGCGGTGGATGGGATATATATACTAATATAACTATATAACTATCTTATAGTTTAATCTATAGTATATTTATTTATACATATAGGCGGTGAGAGAGAGAAAGAGAGAAAGAGAGAGAAAGAGAGTGGGGAAAATTGTATATATGCGGTGAGAGAGAGAGAAAGAGAGAGAGAGGGAGATTATTAGATTGGAGAGAGAAAGAGAGGGAGAGAGAAAGAAAAATAGAGGAGAAAGGGAGGGAGATTAAATATTTTTAGTCAAAACGCACATGTTTTTAACAAAATAAAAAATTGCAATTGTGATTGATATTTTTTTACGGTCATTTTGAGTACTCATATGTAGGCACGGACGCTGGGGGCGGGCGAAGCCCGTGCGGAGGCGGGCAGAGCCCGCCTGGATGCGGCCGAAGGCCGCCCGAGAGCATCGAGCACGGGCGTAGCCCGTGCGAAGGCGGGCGAAGCCCGTGTGAAGGCGGGCAAAGCCCGCCTGGATGCGGCCGAAGGCCGCCCGAGAGCATCGAGCACGGGCGTAGCCCGTGCGTAGATGCTCGTATATATATATATATATATATATATATATATATATATCAGATTAATGCAAAAACGCGCAGCGCGTTTTGCTCTAAAAAACGCGCTCCCCGGAAATACGGAAAAAGCACCCCCTAAATAGCATTTTTAGAAAAAGTGGTCAACATGAAAGTTGTAGATCTCGACGAGATCTACAACTTTCATGTTGACCACTTTTTCTAAAAATGCTGTTTAGGGGGTCTATTTTCAAAAGGCGCGAAGGGGGTTCCGTCCGGTAAATATTACGAATTTTTTTTTTGCGCGGACCTCCATTCGCGCCTTTTGAAAATAGACCCCCTAAACAGCATTTTTAGAAAAAGTGGTCAACATGAAAGTTGTAGATCTCGTCGAGATCTACAACTTTCATGTTGACCACTTTTTCTAAAAATGCTGTTTAGGGAGTGTTTTTTCATTTTTCCGAGGAGCGCGTTTTTTTGTCCAAAAAGCGCTGCGCGGAAATTCAGTGCCCCCTATATATATATGACATGACAACAATTATATATGAACTCCGTGAAGAAAAAAATAATAATTTTGAATATTGAAATGGATGAAGCTCCTTAGGTGAGGTTAGGAGTTCACGAACAGCAGTTCTTAACCACTAGATTCACGACCACCACCCCCGTGCCAACGACCAAAGACACATTTTGATGGAAAATTTCTATCTATACAAGCTTGCAATTATCATGGTCCTAGCACAATAACATTGGAATAATTTGCTCACACACAATGGCAAACAATAATTACAGTTGCACAAACAAAGCGCTAGCTCACATATTGACAAATAACTTGAGAAGCTTCCAAGCTTTAAACACATGGATGGTCTGAACTCACCCCCATTGTTTATTTGTTTATTCAGTTTGAGAAAGTCTTCAAGAAATTTCGGTCCCTTGCTTAGCAAATTGAAAAGTCACAATTTAAAGGCACATTTCAAGGAAGAAGAAGGGGGCCTTAATTAATGATGAATATATTATAATTAGGTGCATCGTGCTAACAATTGTAGGGTGGGTGGGCCAATTTAAGTCTCATGGCCAATAGTTCAAGTTATACCACTCAAGAAGCGTATGTTAACAGCCCCAAGTGCTACTATTTCTTGTCATATGACTCATATCATCGTGTCATGACCTTAAGTGTAAATTATGGTGTTAACCCAAATTCCGACCATGGTTGGTTTAAGGGTCCATGGACGGTGATTAGCCTGGTTTAGGGTACGTTTGGCCAGAGGTGGTGGTAGCGAACACGGTGGTTACGAACTATTATTCGTTTAAGGTGATGTTTTTGCTCCAATGGGTTTGCACAAAATGTCACTGCTGTCATGCAATGTGTTTGTTATGACAATGATTTTGACCGCTTCTAAGAAAAAAAAGTTGTTTTAGCAGAATAGATAAAATTCCTCGTGTGAGGTCTAGCGTTCACGAATGATGATTTGTAACCATTGCGTTCATGACTGCTGATGACTGCCCACAATTACCCCACAACACACACAACACGCGCGCCCGCACATGCACGCACACACACGCGCGCGCGCGCGCACACACACACACACGCTCATGTGCGCACGCGCGCGCGCGCGCACACACACACACACATACACACACACAGTACGGCACGACGTGCAACCACGCACTAGTCGCGCGACCACTCGGTTGTGCGGCCCCGCGCCGGTAGTGTGTGTTAGGTTTTTGCCTCCATTAACTCCCCAACACCGTACCAAATCTTCGGGCGCGCAAGGAAATTAAATGGGAGAATTTCGGCATTTATTAAAATCTGGCAGGAAGTTGCAACCTCAAAATTCAGGTTGCAACCTCTTGGGTTCTGCCTTTTTCATTTGGATTTTTGAATAGGTTTTTTATATATATATTTATATATATATCTCAGGCTATATAATCTCAGGCTAAAAAAAAAATCATCCCTCACCCCCAATCCTTTTCGGTTCGTCTTCTCCCGTGCCCTACCGCCGCTCTCTCTCTCTGCAACGCGATCTCTCTCCCTCGCTCTCTCTCTCTCTCTTTTGCCGCCGGCCGTTCGTGGAGAAGGGCTCTCGCCGCCTCCTGCTGTTGGACGGAGTCGCCCACTGTCGGTGTGCTTGCTGCTCAGAGGAGAAGAGGCGTCGCCGTCGTTGTTCCGGGGGAAGGAGGTCGCCCGGTTTGTCGCTGCTCTGACCGCCGCCGCCGCTGCTTTGAAGAGCCGCCGCCGTTGCTTTGGAGAGCCGTCCGCTGTTTTGGAGGAGAGTGCCGCCGCTGTGCCGGGTTTGGAAAGGGGCTGCTGCTTGCTGCAGTTTTTGGAGGAGACGCCGTCGTCGTAGAGACGCCGTCGGAGTTTGGGTTGCCGCCGTGCTTGGTCGTGAGGAACTTCCTCTTTCTTCGGCCGTTTTGCCGCAAGGTATCCGGGAGTCACTTTTTTATCTCATTTTGGATAGGGGTAATTTATCCCCATTTGTAACACTGTGTATTTTGTGTTGAATGATATTGTGACTGCCATTTCCGCCTGTGGACGTACCCATTCAGCGGGAACCACGTTATTTCTGGTGTTCTTTTTGTGCCATTGTGTTTTCTGTTATTATTACTTGTGCTAGCATCAGGTATTCTGCACTTCAGCACCGCTTCGAATCCCAACAAGTGGTATCAGAGGGAGGTTGCGCTGACACTTTTATTTAAAGGACGAGTTGTTTCCGATCTCGAGTGTACACTTGGGTGCGGTAGTTTACGACCGTTGGTCCGCTGGCTATCCCCTTAGTTGTGCACTGCTGAGGTCGCCAACTCAAGTTTTGTGTTCCGTGCAGTTTCTGCGTCCCGTTCTCGATGGCTTCGTCTATTCCTGGTGCTGTGGCCAAGTTTGACGGGAAACAAAACTTTGGTCTATGGCAGGTCAAAGTTCGTGCACTACTTATAAAAGAAGGCTTACACCGTGCCCTACTGGGCAAGACCAGTAAGGATGTTGAGGTTTCTGATCGTATGTGGGAGGACATGGATCTCAAAGCGTTGACCACCATACATCTTTGCTTACATGATGACGTGCTATATGGAGTTCTTGCAGAGACAACTGCCTCTGGCATTTGGGCAAAGTTGGAGAGTACCTATATGACAAAGTCTCTCCCCAACCGGATCTACCTCAAGCAGCAGCTGTACAAGTTTAGCATGAAGGAGAGGATCCTCTATTCATGACCACCTGAACAGTTTCAACAGACTGTTATCGGAGTGTCTCAGCATGGATATTCAGGTGGATGAAGAGGACAAAGCAGTGATCCTTTTGAACTCTCTTCCAAAGCTCTATGAGAGCATGGTTACTACCCTTATCTACAGTAAGGACGTCTTGGACTTGGAAGAGGTGACTGCGGCCCTACTCTCAGATGACATCCGGAAGCGGTCTTCAGGTTCTCGTGTTACTGAAGATTCCGTTCTATACTCTCAGGGTCATTCTGGTTCTGATAGAGGGGGCAAGTCTAAGTCAAAGGACAGTTCAGATTTATACTGCAAATACTGCAAGAAGAAGGGTCACGTGATCAAGGACTGCTGGAAGCTTCAGAACAAAGATAAAGGGAAGAGCACTGGTGATGAAAAAGGGAAGTCTGACATATCCCTGTGCTTGAGGATGTGAGAGATAACCTCATCTAGGTCATCCCTCTCTCTGCTCTTCTACTTTCCGCTTATATGTTCGTGCTTCCTGTTTCGTTTGTTCCCTATGTTGCTTGCATTCCTTTCCCTTCATTATGTTCATGTTATTCCTGTTATCTTTCTTATAACCTGTCTTTGGGTTATTTATTCCGTCATTACTCCGTTGTATGAATGCTTTTGTTTCACCCTAGTACCTAAGCTCTTTCATTGTTACTCCTTCGTCACATGAGCTTAGTGTGTGTGTCTAATCAACATTTCCTGATTAGCTCGTATAGGGGTTCTCTTTATCCATGTTGAGATCAGTTTTGCCTGCATTCAATTGTTGATGTGTTTGCATTTATCATTTCTCTCCCTGCACACATCATTTCTGGAGTCTGTGATATTTCCTTTGCTTTGGGAGACCACCGCTGGAGGTGGAGCAGTTAGACCTTTGCTTCAGGTGGAGCATTTCTGGAGTAGTCACGTCAGTCCAGTTTGTGTACTACTCAGATTGAAGGAGTTCACTTTATCTGCCCTTGCGGGAGCAGATTCAGTTGATGCGATTTGCATCGTTTTTGGTGGCAACTTGGTTGGTTGGAGTTATCTCGGCAGGTGGAGTTTGTTAGGTTTTTGCCTCCATTAACTCTCCAACACCGTACCAAATCTCCGGGCGCGCAAGGAAATTAAATGGGAGAATTTCGGCATTTATTAAAATCTGGCAGGAAGTTGCAACCTCAAAAAGGCAGGTTGCAACCTCTTGGGTTCTGCCTTTTTCATTCGGATTTTTGAATAGGTTATATATATATATATATATATATATATATCTCAGGCTAAAAAAATCATCCCTCACCCCCGATCCTTTTCGGTTTGTCTTCTCCCGTGCCCTACCGCCGCTCTCTCTCTCTCCAACGCGATCTTTCTCCCTCGCTCTCTCTCTCTCTTTCGCCGCCGACCGTTCGTGGAGAAGGGATCTCGCCGCCTCCTGCTGTTGGAGGAGTCGCCCACTGTCAGTGTGCTTGCTGCTCAGAGGAGAAGAGGCGCCGCCGCCGTTGTTCCGGGGGAAGGAGGTTGCCCGGTTTGTCGCTGCTCTGACCGCCGCCGCCGCTGCTTTGAAGAGCCGTCGCCGCTGCTTTGGAGAGCCGCCGCCGCTGTTTTGGAGGAGAGCGCCGCCGCTGTGCCGGGTTTGGAAAGGGGCTGCTGCTTGCTGCAGTTTTTGGAGGAGACGTCGTCGTCATAGAGACGCTGTCGGAGTTTGGGTTGCCGCCGTGCTTGGCCGTGAGGAACTTCCTCTTTCTTCGGCCGTTTTGCCGCAAGGTATCTAGGAGTCACTTTTTTATCTCATTTTGGATAGGGGTAATTTATCCCCATTTGTAACACTGTGTATTTTGTGTTGAATGAGATTGTGACTGCCATTTCCGCTCGTGAACGTACCCATTCAACGGGAACCACGTTATTTCTGGTGTTCTTTTTGTGCCTTTGTGTTTTCTGTTATTATTACTTGTGCTAGCATCAGGTATTCTACACTTCAGCACCGCTTCGAATCCCAACAGTGTGGCCCCACCACGACTGCGCGTCCTTTGCTGCCTGTGAAATGCGACCCCCTCCTCCGACCACGCGCCTGCCATCGCCCGACTGGCTCTTTCTGTCCGGGCGACTACTACCACCATACGGCCACCCCCTCCGTGCATCCCCTTGTGTCCGATATCGTGCTTCCCCGAGGATGCCTCCGTATCACCGTCGTTGTACCCAATCATTCGCAAAACCACCCATTATGGGGTTGCGTATATCAAAATACCCTATCACAGGTGTGCGCATATCAAAATTCTCATCATAGGTGTGCACATAACACAATATATGCTCATGAGTGTGCGTATAGTAATATACCTGATCATGGGGGTGCGCATATCAAAATACATGATAAGCGTGTTCACATGTCAAAATTCCAATAATGGGGGTGCGCATTGTAAGACCCCTTCCCCTTACCAGGGAGTTACCCGGGTCTTATGCCCAGAACCTCCGCCTTATGGTGATACCAACTCACAGGTTAGTCTTCATCGCATGACGCCGATCCTGCTGGCTAATGCGATCATTTCAACATTTAGGCAAATATGAGAAAAAAATTAAAGAACATTCACAAGTCCACAAATCACAGCGATTCATCATCATATATATGAAAACATAATCCACAATGAGTACAAAAAGAGAGTAAGGGCTTATGCCTGCTACATGCCAAAATGAAAGTACAATCCCTCTCTCACAACATTTCTAAGCGAAAGCTAAAACAAAACACTCATCATCATCACCTGTCATTGAGTAGTGGTAGTAATGCGTGGTATCTGCTCCTTAGGTCCTGCCGCCTCGTCCTGCTGGTCGTGCTGGCGCTCCAACTCCTCGAGCTCCAACTGTCACAACCGACCTTTAGTCATAAAGACTAAGCCATTTTGTCCTCGCCTCACACCCGCGACTCCTAAGCACCGTGCAGGGAGGATGAAAGCGAAGGATAACAAGGGCAGTATCAACAAGTAAGCATGTGACAAGAGAACTATACTAGCAAGACTATAAACTACCATTGGTTATGAACTTAGGCTATCCGTATAAGTATGTTAACAAGTAGTAAGGAGCAGTAACAAATGAAGCAGTAACTAGTAGAAGCATGCAAAGTAAGTAAGTGCGACATATGTAAAGTAAATAAGTACTACTGTGCTATCATCACCAGAGTATCTTAACTTATATGAATGTCCATACAAACTTATAAGTTAAGATTTTCTGAATTATAACTTATCATATAAAAGAGTCCATACTAATTTATATGATAATGATCTGCAGTATGAATGACCTATAATAAGTATGTATGTTATAAAATATTGTGTATGGTATGATTCATACAAGTGCAACTCACCCACATGACTCTGTGATCATAGACCTTTAGTTCCCCTTTTTTGGAGTTACCTAATGTAACACCCCCATCCGTCGTATGTCATATAACAGAAGGTCCAGCTGGAACCCGACGCCATATACCACGGACAGTCAGAGGGGTTACAGAATAATACCAAGATCTAAACTACTCATCCTAACACAGAGCATTCTAGCGGAAGCTTTTAAACAGTTAATAGAACCCAAAATTTGACAAAGCATGACATGAATGTCCACTAACCAAAATAGGAATGAAATAAAACGAATACATAGAAGAGTACATGGCCTTATGGCCTTACAAAGTTTCTCTTAACAAGGTAATGTCTTACAAACATCAGATCGCAGGCCGGCCATACATGACAGAAAGTAAAAATAGCAGTTCACTTCGGCCTTCGAGGGCCTGCACAACAGCTTAGGCTTCAACCCGCTACTTGGCGCTTGGTTCCGCAGCACCTGCAAGCAATTATTCCACCGCATGGTGGCAAGCAGAGCAATGGTCAGCTAAAGCTGACCAAATTATAACGACCCCGTCCCCTTTATAGGGACGACGATGCTCCTTCCCTACATATCGTTAGCCCAGCTAAATAATAAAGTGCAAATAAAGACTTTCGCCACAGGTGTAGGCTCGCTCGGCCAAATACCCCGTGCACTCAGGGCACATTCACGGTGAATCCAGTTAATTCCGTGGCTTCACCACCATCCTTAGGATGGCAAGCAATGTGAGCATTTTTGAGTCCTTCCGACCGTAGTCCAAGGCTCCCGACTATGCCAATGGCCAGTTCCACTTTAGGGCCTCTAGCACTGAACCACATAGCCCAGGTACGTATCCACCCGCCCGTTGCTCACGCCGCCTAGTCACTTTAAGACGTACGTGCGGGCCAAGCTTCACCCGGATCCTAAATCATTTCCAATCAACACATAACCCAGTTATGTTCAAGGCTGACGCCCCGGCCGCCAAGTTAGCAGAATTACGTTTCCGCCCAGTTTTCCGGGTGCGCCTTGGAGTTAATCTCCAAGGATCCCTATCGCAATCTACCGCGTAGAAACCCGAAAACAACGCACAGAGTCTTCTCCGGCTGTTCATGCAATGCAACATCACTGATCTAGACAAACATGTTTGGGTAGACTTCACACACAATGCCTATGCCCGTACTTCGATTTCGGACTCTAACAAGGGGGACTTCACATATCTACCCCAAGGAACACCACACACTCACTGCACACTCGCGGGAGCGGATTTTCCCATGTAAAGGAAAAAAAGCTTCAAGTGCTCAAGTTGAAAATCGTTACACTTGAAGTCCGCTTCGGTGCCATGAAAAACTAGTCGGGTAGAAAGCTTCGCAAAGGAATTCACTCCAGAGATCCGGTCTCGGTTCTCAAATTGGTGCTCCGATGCTCCGCCGGCAGCCGGATTCCTCCCTTCCTTCTTCCTTGATCTCTTCTCTCTCTAACTTCTTAGAAAAAGGGAGTTAAAGATGGAATGAGGAATAAAACCTCTAATCCCGGATTAAACACCAGCAGGAACTCATCTGGGCCATTGGATCTTATTTAAAGAAAATGAACGGCTCAGAGTAGCCTGAAATCTTTAATCCTGGGCCGAACACGGCTTTGCACATGGCCGTGTTCCAGGCCGTGTGCCTCGATCCAGCCACCCAAATCGAGCACAGAAAAGGACACGGGTTGGGACACGCCCGTGTCCCAACCTGACACGCCCGTGTCGGGTCCTCGACACGCCCGTGTCCAGGGGCCGTGTCACCAATAACTGCCATGCCAACCATCACGTCGCTTGGTGGACACGGGTGACGACACGCCCGTGTCAGATTTGACATGCCCGTGTCAACCAGTACACGACCGTGTTCGACAGTCGATACAAAACTCAAAAAATTCCAGAGAAGTACACGACCATGTGACACGCCCGTGTCCCATGCCGTGTGCACTGACACGCCCTGGGACACGCCCGTGTCCCAGGTTGTGTCCATCACTAGACGACCTGAGCTTGACACGACCGTGTGACATGCCCGTGTCACAGGCCGTGTTCACCCTACCAAGGTCCAAACTTGGTACAAACGCCGCCCGATTCAACACTAAAATTTCGGGGTGTTACACCTAAACTCTCTGGTACCACCATTGTGGCTACGTTGGGATTATAACGGGCACCTCCACTTCCTAGGCGGGTATACACACTACCGGGCCTAGACCCTTCGTACGTCTCTATACACGGCCTAGGTGCACTCTAGAGTCCCCACGTACTAATTGTTGGACATCCCACCAATATTTATGGTCAAGTGTGCGTTTTCAGGGATTGTCCTCCAGACCGCAGTATAAACAACCTACTAGCCCCTCAAACCCTCACACATCGCAAGAGTCAACGTACTACCATTTGTGTGATGACTGGCCCAGTACAAAAGACCTGCCTCTAATTTGTTTCTATGCACATGCAAGTTTTTCTCAACTTGAGCCTCTTGCTCGCAGGACCAATCCGTCCTAATATAAAACCTTTCGAGCCTCCAACTCGTAGGACTAACTCGTCCTGATTGCAAAAGTTCCCAAGCCTTCAGTTCGCAGGACTAACCCGCCCTGATTAACTCGAGCCTTCAGCTCGCAGAACTAACCTGTCCTTTACCATTCCATCCCATAACTCGGGATGTGGTTCACCGCATCTTTTGTTCTCCTAATTAGATTACTCTTGTCTAATTATAATTGTACTTGAAAGTTTAAGGTGGATCCTGGACTTCCCGAGTACTACCCGGTGAAGAGATCGCAACGGTACTAGGGAATATGATGAGTTGAAGCCCAAATCCCCATTTCCAGGACAATTACTTATATTAGTGACTACCCGTTACTAATAACCCACTCTCATTGTTAATATTAAGCAAACTTAATATCTTATGGTACATATAGGGGAGTGACGATATTTCGTTGGATTGAAACTAACACTTTTCATAGTATCCATGTTCACTAGCACACACCACCCCTTGGATTGCCTTGAAACCTTAACCAGAACTCTATGGTTATTCTTTTATTACTAACTTAATTAAGATTAACTCCTATAATCATATTCCATGATTTATCCTTAAACAACACATTCTCTTGGATGATATTCACTCTTAAGACCTCCGATTAGGGGTTCAAACAAGTCGAGCTCGAGTTGAGTTTGACAAATTTTTCAAGCTCGAGCTTGAGCTTTTCATTTCGAGCTCGAGCCCGACGAACTCATTTATCCCAGCTCGAGCTCAATGCCAACTTATTGAGCTCGAGCTTGAGTTTCGAGCTCGCGAGTTTTTTAGCTCATGAGCTTTATTTTCTTAAATTTTTTAAAAATGTATAAATAAAAAGCTCGCGAGCTCATGAACAACACTAGATGAGCTCGAGCTTGACTCGTAATCGAGCTCGAGCTCATCGAGCTCAACTCGTAATCGAGCTCGATCTCCACAGACTCGAGCTCGAGTCGAGCTTTTTTTGAGCCAGCTCAACTCAACATGCATCCCTACCTCCGATATACTGTGTGGTACAAATCTTATGTACTAAATTATATGTCTCCAAACTTACACTACTAATGCACCATGATTATAATATTCTTCTGAATAATTTTCATAATTTCTAATTGATCTTACTGGTCTAATCAATACATCAATTTTCTACTATTTGCAGACCATAATGAAATTGAACTAATTTTATCCTCTAAAATGCAATCTTCACTATATCATTTCCAATTGAGCTAAAATTAATACCATGGGTGCTTCATGACTAAAACAAGAAACTATCAAAATTTCATAATATTACAAATTAATTTGATCATCAATAAAATTTATTAACTTCTTGACTTGCATTAATTATCAAAGGAAGTATCATATTAAGAACTCCAAATGCTCTAATAAAATTATCAGTGATAATTAATGATAAAATAACATGATTCACTAAATTGAATAATTTTCTAGAAATTTATACCCTTAATTTTTATTTATAATAATAAAGGTAAATATGTAATATTGCACAATAAGTATCCAAACAGCTCATTAAAAAATTCTTAAAAAAGTACTATAGTTTTGAAAGGACCTAAAAACTGCCAAGCTCAAATTTCATAATTTTCTAGATAATATTAACTATATATATTTTCTTAATACAAAAGTGTGACAAATTAAATTCTTGAAAAATTTCTATACATATGACTTCCAAAAATTTTACCAAAATTTTCAGATGCCTAAAATATCAATTTAAACAATGTGACAGAAGCTTGGATTTTTACTAAGTCATTAAGTCACATTTATTTTACTACTACATTTTTGTTATACAAAGAATTATAATTAATTTCCTAGGATTTTTGACCCCCAAAATCCTAAGTTTTCTAAGGATGGTTCTTTTCCTCATGTTAGATGTATTGCCAAAATTGTATCAACATGCACCTTGTCCTTGGTGTAAAAATCACAAAACACACGTTTTTGTATTAAGACACTTTTAATTACATACATACCCTAAGATATGCATGTAGAATACACCAATATGCAGAGGTCAAAATGAGCTCAAAATTTTACCAGTGACTTCTCATATCCTAGTTAGTATGTCACCCAAAATTTGGGTTATTTGGAGTTGATTTGACCACATATTTAATTACTATATGAAAATTCACATTTTTCCCAAACTATAGAAAATATTATCCAAAAATTCCCATTTTTGAATAGGGTGGGTGTCTAGGATATATAATGCTATGGCCAAAATCTTAGGTCCATTAAATATGTTCTCTGACATGTACCCCTATTTTAGTGTATGCCCATTCCTAAAGACACACCTTAGTAAAATAACCCTACAAGGGGCTGTAGGACTCCAAATAATCTAATTTAATTTTATAATTAAAGTAGACACCCAGAGCTACATATTTAATGTTGGCCACTTTCCCTGATAATGTCTCTAAGTACCCTAAACAATTAATCTAGGTATTGTAAATAAAGTGCATAAATATTTAGTATACTATAATTAATATCTGAATTATTTGATCATGATAAAGATCAACGACCACTGGTCATCTTCCCCAGCTAACCAACGACTAGTATCGATCCTTCCTATAGCCTCTCCTCTAGATTTCCCGGCCACTCGACCACCACCACTGCCAGCCACTATCACCACCACCTCCGTTGAGGTGGTGGTCGTCGATTGCCGGCAACATGGCTGCCGGAGGTGGCTCCTCCGACGAACCCTAACAAGATAAGAAAGTTCGGGAATTTCTCCAAATCCAACTTCCAATCGAGCTCAATTGAGTCTGATACCTTGCTTATTTAAACTAGATCACTAGCACAGAGGGAGGGGAGGATGTTGGAGTAATTTGCCAGCATGACACGTGTGTGTGGGACCGACCCCGTGGCTTTTCCCATCGCGTTCCTGGTCTGGGTGTTGACCCCGGTGGGCCCCCTGTGGCGGAATAACCCCGCGGTCCTGTGGTTGGGATTAGTCCCACATCGCTCGCAGCGCTCGCTCCTCCGTGTTTATGTACCCCGCCACCCTTCATCTCAATACTTGGGTTTTGAGATGCGATATGGGTGGGCGGGTTCTCACATGGTATCAGAGCATGGTTGTCCTGCTGCGGGGGTGTGTTGGAGTAATTTGCCAGCATGACACGTGTGTGTGGGACCGACCCCATGGCTTTCCCCATCGCGTTCCTGGTCTGGGTGTTGACCCCGGTGGGCCCCCTGTGGCGGAATATCCTCGCGGTCCTGTGGTTGGGATTAGTCCCACATTGCTCGCAGCGCTCGCTCCTCCGTGTTTATGTACCCCGCCACCCTTCATCTCAATACCTGGGTTTTGAGATGCGATATGGGTGGGCGGGTTCTCACAGAGGAGAAACGAATTTGGAGATGTGCTTGGCGGTGGGTGTTGTGTCGGTGTGCCATTGCCGTCAATCTCTCCGGCGAGATAGCTCCCAATATTGATTATCCACTATTTGCAGTGATCCAAAGGTCGATTTCGTCTGCTCTGGGAGTTCTAAAGCTGATGAATGAGCCAGAATTGGGTGGGGGTAGACTTTATAGTGAGATGTCATTAATAGGATGGCTGGCCATGAGCTAGGATGCTCCTCCTTGCTGTCATGTATCCACCACCCATGGAATTCTGCTGAAAATAAGCTGAGGAAGCTCAGTGAGGAGGTTGGGCAGAGAGGAGGAGGGCCAATTGGCAAGCTCTCCTCAATTTTCTTCTTTTCTCTCTAATTTAGGGGAAATTCCCATCCTAGCCTTCATGTATGTCCCTCATTCAAATTCCAGAGGGCATTGGTTGTAATTAGCCATGTGGTTTGTTGGATGGATCATGGGTCATGTCTTAACCCATTGGGTTTGGGTTTAATTCTCAATTCTTTCATTTAGACTCTATGTTGACCAAGGTTAACTTGGGGGTTTGACTTGGCCCCATTGGGTTTGGGTTTAATTCTCAACTCTTTCATTTAGGCTCTATGTTGACCAAGGTTAACTTGGGGGTTTGACTTGGTCAACTAAGGTGTGGTCTTGTCCCATGTGTTGGTCTTGAGTTTAGTGACACCACCTAATGTGGGTTAGGTCATGGTGATGCTCTAATTGGGCCAATTGATTCAAAAGATGTGATTTGGCCAAAATTAGCCTAAGTTTGACTTTGGTCAAATTTGGACTAATCAGTGACCACATGATGGGGCCTTTCAGTCTAATGCACTCATATTAGGGTTTGAGATATAGTGGTGGAGTCAATTTAACCACGTGGTGCTTAATTGTGCCAATTAGGGTTGAGTTGACCTATGTTGACCTAAAGGGCACTTTGATTAATTTGGCCAATTTGGTGACCCAATGATAGGAATTTTGGGTCACTTGAGTTTTTTTAGGGTTAAAGACATAGTAGTGAGGTCAATTTTCACTGTGAGTTCAATTTGGGTTAGTTTGACCTAAGTTGACTTTTACACTATAATGGGTCCCATGTGAGTTCACCCTAACTCATTGGGTACTAAGGTCACTACCTAGCCTAACTCATCACACTCACTACATGTCCTACCCTAATTTGTGTTAAGGGGGTCTAGAAGAAAATGAGATATTATACGCATGACCAAACATATGTTTATGGGTGTCCAAATAGTAAATACTCCATCATGGGAGTGCACACTGCCAAATACATGGTTATGGGTGCACACATATCTGTGCGAATAGAAAACCAGAGACCGAAAAATGAAGTAACAAAACTTTTATTATCCAAAAAGATATCTATTATAAATGTATGACCTCCCTTTTATAGAATGGAGGGGAGAAGAGAGATTATAAATAAGCAATATGAGACTAATAATTACAAGAACATGAAACTATACAAGCCGCACAAGCCGCACGGTTAGACTAACCGAACGACCACAACAATGAGGAAGACAGGCGGCCAATATCCCCAAGTCGGTATAACCAAGTCGCCAGACTGCCAGACAAACCGCCAGACTGCCCGGTCTCCAACCCGGCTACCAAACTGCTGGGACAAGCCGCCAGACCGCCCTGTCTCAACTAGACAAACTGCTCGGTCACAACACTCCCCCTCAAGCTGGAGCATAGATATCAATCATGCCCAGCTTTTCGCAAATATGAAACAAAGACGCGGACACCGGCTTGGTGAAGACATCTGCCAACTCGTTGTCAGAAGTGACGAACGGAGTACAAATCTATTTCTTCAAAATCTCTTCTCGAATAAAGTGACAGCCGACCTCTATGTGTTTTGTTCTCTCATGAAAAACCGGATTTTTGGAAATGTATATAGTAGCCTTGTTGTCGCAGAACATAGGAAGATGATAGTTGTAGACCTCTCTTAGGTCAAGCATGAGAGCCCGTAACCATTTTAACTCACATGTGGTCGATGTCATACTACGATATTCCGTCTCTGCACTAGACCTGGGGACCACAGACTGTTTCTTGCTCTTCTAGATCACAATATTTCCTCCAATAAATGTGCAAAAACCCGATGTTTACTTGCGGTCTCCTTTATCATCAGCATAACTTGAATCTGAGTACGCTTCAACCCTCAAGTGACCATTTTTCTGAAAAAGGAGTCCTTTCCCTGAAGCTGCTTTAACATACTCCAGTATCCTCATGACAGACTGTAGATGACACTCTCTAGGAGCTTGCATGAATTGTCTAACCTTGCCTACAGCATAGGAGATGTCGGGTCTAGTCACTGTGAGATAAATGAGTTTGCCCACCAGACGTCGGAACCTTGAAGAATCAGATAGAGGAGGCGAGTCATCTGTCCAAGTTTTGTCTTCCCCAATAGCCATGAGATATCTGGCAGGTTTAGCGCCAGTCAACCCTGCCTCTTTTAGCAAGTCAAGATCATACTTCCATTGGGAGAGAACTAAAGAGTTTGGTTTCTGAGAAATATCAATCCCCAGAAAGTATTTGGGAGAGCCCATATTCTTAGTGACCAGGTTTTGTCAGAGGCGTTTCTTTATCATAG
This sequence comes from Platanthera zijinensis, assembly GCA_039513925.1. Lineage (NCBI taxonomy): Eukaryota > Viridiplantae > Streptophyta > Magnoliopsida > Asparagales > Orchidaceae > Platanthera > Platanthera zijinensis. Next base: position 47,919,731 of record CM077087.1, on the reverse strand, counting down.
CTACCCCAGCCTGGTCATCGCCAGTCAGAAGAATATCATCCACATATACAACAAGAACCACCATACCAGAGGAGGTTTTGCGAATGAATAAGGAGTGATCTGCTGAACTTTGTGCAAAACCAATGGCCGCAACAATACCGCTGAACTTATCAAACCAAGCCCGATGGTTTTGCTTTAGGCCATAGATGGCCTTCTTCAGATGACATACTCGTGTATCCCCCTGAGCAACATATCTAGGAGGTTGCTCCATGTATACGACTTCCTGAAGGTCACCATAGAGAAAGACATTCTTGACATTCAGTTGAAAAATGAGCCAATCCTGTTGACAACCACAGAGAGAAGAACCCGAATGGTACTGAGACGAGCAACGGGAGAGAAGGTGTCAAAGTAATCAACCCCATAAGTCTGAGTGAAGCCTTTGGCGACTAAGCGGGCCTTGTAACGATCCACGCTGCCGTCAGGGCGGAACTTCACAACGAATACCCATCGACAACCAACCACATCAGTTCCCAAAGGGGGAGGAACAAGGGTCCATGTACCCCTTTCAGTGAGGGTAGTAATTTCCTCATCCATGGCGGTCTTCCAATGAGGAATAGTAAGAGCCTCTTGGTAAGTGCGAGGAGTGGCAGTGGTAGAGATATCCAAGGGAAAGTTCCTATGAGAAGGAGTTAGACGATCATATGAAACAACAACAGCTAGCGGGTGTTGAGTACACGTCCGCACCCCTTTGCGAAGAGCAATGGGAATATCCAGGTCGGCATGTACCTTAGTTTTTAGGAGCATCCGTGGAGGAGAGAGCTGGCTCGGGAGTAGATAGAGGCGACCGTGGAGAAGAAGGAGATATCTCGGTAGGTGGACACAGTGGAGGATATGGTGGAGAGGGAGGAGGTGGCGTAATCTCGGTAGGTGTAGATGGAACGGAAGGGGTGGTAGGAGAAGTAGGAATATCAGGAGAGAAAGAGGAGTCGGGAATATCAAGAGAGGAAGATGAGTCGGGAGAGAAGTAGGATGCATTTTCAAAGAAGGTTACGTTCGCACAGACAAACTGCTTGCGGGTAACCGAGTCAAAACAACAATAGCCTTTCTGAGTGGTAGAGTATCCCAGAAAGACACACTTGGTAGCCCGTGGTGAGAGTTTGTCACGGGTAGTAGAGGGAGAGTGCACAAAGGCTGTGCACCCAAAGACACGTAGAGGGAGAGGAAACAGATCCTTCCCTGGATAGATAATAGAAAAAGGGGTTTTGCGGTGGAGAATGGTGGAGAGAAGACGATTGATAAGATAGTAGGAGATGAGAACAACATAGCCCCAATAGGAGCGAGGAACCTGCATTTGAGTCAGCAGAGTGCGCGCGACATCAAGGAGGTGACGGTTTTTGCGTTCGGCCACACCATTTTGCTGTGAAGTATAGACACAACTAGTTTGATGAATAATCCCATTTTGCATGCAGTAGGTAAAAAAATCATGACTGATATATTTTTTGGCATTATCAGATCAAAAGACTTTAATAGAAATATTAAACTGAGTTTTTATCATAAGATAGAAGGACGTCCATACAGAGAATAATTCAGAGTGATCTTTTAACAGATACACCCACGTATAGCGAGAGAAATCATCAATAAACGTGACAAAATATGAACTATTCCGACCAACGGTAAGGGTAGGAAAAGGACCCCAAACATCAGAGTGGATGAGATCAAACGGAAGGGTAGATCCACGAACTTGCTTTGGAGGGAAGGAGGAGCGGTGATTCTTACCAAACTGACAGGCCTCACAGTTGAGGGGAGGACTTTGTGGAGGAAGTTGGGGCAGAAGCTGACAAAGAAGTCGTAGAGGAGCATGACCAAGGCGAAGCTGCCATTGGAGAAGATCCGTGGAGGTGTAAGAGAAGGTGGGCAGAGCGGAAGCGTTGTCAAGGAAGTATAGGCCGTCACTCTCAATCCCAGTAGCAATCGTCCGTTGGGAGTCAGGATCCTGAAAAGAATAAGAAGTAGAAGTAAATGTGACGGAACACTGTAATTGCTTGCATAGAGAGGTAACAGATAATAAGTTGCACGGGAATTTGGGCACGTAGAGTGTATCCACCAAGCGAAGAGATGGAGTGACATGAACCACTCCTGTCCCATTGACCGGTGAAGGAGAGCCGTCAGCGAGAATTATCGGGGGCAACCGATCATGTGTTTCTAGGAGAGAAAAACACTGGGGATTTCCGGTCATATGATTGGTAGCACCGGTGTCGATCAACCATTTTACTTGAGTAACAATGTGGGCACTACTAGAAGACGTGACCACCGAGGCGGACATCTTTGAGGAGGATGTGAAAGTCATGAAGGGAGGAAAAGAAACCGCGCGAGAAGAAACAACGAGCTGCGTGGACAGAAGGAAGACGTGCGGCAAGGAAGACGTCAACCAAGAAGCAGAGGGAAAGAGGTCGCACGGCTAGAAAGAACAAGCCGCGTGAACAAAAAGCAGGACATGCAGCTAAGAAGGCCGCAACGGACAAGGAGAAGATTCTACAGCAGTCACGGTGACAACACACCAGCGGCAAGGAAGACCATGACTAAGATGCAGAGCAAGGCAAAAAGGGGAGCGCACGAAGCAAGGTAGGATGCACGAATAAATAGAGTTCGTGCGAAAGAGAGGAAATCGCACGACTAAAGGAGATCACGGGAAGAAGAGGAGACCGCGAGAAACAGGTCGCGAACAGACAATGAGGGAGAGGAGAAAGGTCGCACACACAGAGGGGCGCAACAGGGCGCACGAACAGGTCGCACGAACAGGAACAAGCGAGAACAGGGCGTGAGAAGAGAAGAAACGATCGCGAGAGCAGGAACAAGTCGCTCGGACAGGTCGAGCGGACAGAGAGGGCTCAAAGAACAGGAGGAGAAGGGCAAGCCGCGCGGACAAGACAAAACAAACCGCGCAGATAGAGGCAAACTAAATCAGGTTGGAACGATACCTCCCTCTGATACCATGTGCGAACAGAAAATCAGAGACCAAAAAATGGAGTAACCAAACTTTTATTATCCAAAAAGATATCTATTATAAAGGTATGACCTCCCTTTTATAGAATGGAGGGGAGAAGAGAAATTACAATTAAACAATGTGAGACTAATAATTACAAGAACATGAAACTATACAAGCCGCTTAAGCCGCACAAACCACACAGTTAGACTAACCGCACAGCCATAACAATGAGGAAGACAGGCGGCCAATATCCCCAAGATGGCATAGCCAAGTCGCCAGAATGCCAGACAAACTGCCAGACCGCCCGGTCTTCAACCCGGCTACCAAACTGCTGGGACAAGCCGCCAGACCGCCAGACCGCCCGATCTCAACTCGACAGACCGCTCGGTCACAACAATATCAAATATATGGTTATAGGTGTGCGGATAACCAAATTCCCAAATAGCTTAATTACTAAAACGCTCTTGTCAAAATCTAATGAAGGGCCCTAGAGCCCTCATTTGAGGGGATTTTGTCTTTTAGGGCCGAGAGAGCTCTAGAGCCTTCCTTCAAAGATCTCCCTGAGTTCTTCTCGCGAGCTTGAAGATTTCTTCGAAGACCTCCTTTGACTTTGAAGACCACTCAAAGATCTACTTTAGAGCTTGAAGATTTCGTAAGATTTCCAATGACACTCAAAAACTTCAGAGCTCGAAGATTTCTCGAAGACGGTTTGAAGACCTCCTTTGGCTTTGAAGTCGACTCAAAGATATCCTTTAACATTCAATGATCCCTCTAGAGCATCGAAGATCCCCTTCGCTCCTTGAAGGCCCCCTTGAAGTCAGTTCGAAGAACTCATTCTGTTGTGTTGGTTTGAATTTCTAACCAATGTGTATCATGCTTAAACCTACAGGACGCCGATGTTGACTCTCCAAGGCGCCAATGTGTTTCACATGCTAAAAAACTTCTAAGGAAGTGGCCAAGCCAACTGAAATGGATATATAAAGGATTTGGTTATGACTTGGATGGACACACCACCAGTTCTCATCTTGGAGAAAGAGACCTTTGAAGAAGGATCCACGAAGAAGAAGGCGGGGCTGCAACAGGCTGCATTGAGTACGAATAGGCTATAGTGGGGCAAGCAGCACAATGAGCAGTGGGCTTACACGCGAACTGGACATTATTCTGCGTTGAATTATCTTGTGGAGGTGGTAGCTAGTGGTTGGTCGTCAGACAACGACGAAGGTTTGCCGGAGCAAACCTTGTGTGTCCTTCTATGGATTGCAGTCCAAGATAATGTCCACTCATAGATTAAGCTAATATGTCTCATCTACGATGCACTTGTAACAGATTGGTACTTCATCTCTTCTTTTTGTAGTTTTTGATTAATTATCGTGCATTGAATTTTTCTCCGGATTATTGTGTGTTCTTTGTACCCTTACAGTTATTGTGACTATTCTGGGGATTTTATGAAATTCCAACAATTGGCATCAGTGCGAGGTTCAGTAGATGACTGTGATTGGACGTTCTAGAAAGGATTTGATTGCAGTGGTGAATGACTAGGTGCTCTTTCCACCTTTTCATATCCAATCTTTGAATAAATCAGGTCTTTTAGTTTGCTAAAGAAAGTCATGGCCTGAAGAGCGTAGTTCTGGAGAGATTTTTAGTGGAGAAATTCGACGGTGGAGAGAATTTAACTTATGATAGATTCAATAAAAGATATGCTGGTTCAATAAGGTTTGATTCGAGTCTTGCAGGGGCACGACAAATTGCTCGCGGTAATAAATGATGAGGACTTGAAAGATCTTGATGAAAGAGACACAAACACAATTAGAATATGCGTTGTTGACCAGGTGCTCTTCAACATTGGGACTGAAGAGACAACAGTAGGGCTTTGGGAGAAGCTGGAGCGACTGTACCTAACAAAATCTGTGATGACAAGATTATTGCTAAAGCAGTGCCTCTATATGCTGAAGATGCAGGAAGGTCCCAACCTACTTGAACACTTCAATGTGTTCAATGGTCTTCCGAGTCATTTGCATGTGGTTGGCTCGAAGGTAGAGGAAGAAAACAAAGCCCTATTTCTTTTTACCTCGCTCCCAGCATCAAACAAACACACGATGACTACGCTCTTGTATGAGAAGGATACAATGTGGTTGGAAGAAGTCACGTTGGCGGTTTTATCTATTTAGATGCTGAAGGATCCCACTTCTAGGGGTGACCAGATCTTGGTAGCGCATGGACGAGAGAGGAGTTTTGAAAATGGATTGAGCGGTGCACATGATCAGTTGGCATCGAAGAAGGCAGTGACGTGTTTCCAATGCAGACAAGTTGGTCACATTAAAAGATATTGTCTGCAGCATGCTGGGAGTTCTGGTACTTCAGGTGAAGTCCAGTATGTTGGCATGGTGACATTAGACTTGGTAGGAGATGATTACTTTTATTGCATCACTAAGATTCAGGGTGACTCTGATAGGTGGATACTTGATTTTGGTGCATCGCAACATGCTTGCTCAGATGCTTCGATGTTCAGTTCCTTAGAGGTGGCGGCCAGGTCGGTCATACTAGGTGACGAGTCGAGATGCAAGGTCACAGGGATAGGGACGATGAACTTACAGATTTAGGATAGAGCGATTTGCAGGCTTGAGAGGGTGCATCTGGTGCTCAAGCTGTGTAAAAATCTAGTATCGTTGGGTAGATTGGACTTGAAAGGCTGCAGTTGGGCGGTCATGCATGGACTTCTAGCGGTGATGCAAGGGTGCACCGTACTCATGCAAGCTGTATATTGGGGTAGACTATACCGACTGATGGGAACCGTATTGCGAGATGATGAGTCCACGAGTTCTGCTGGCAATAATATTGATAGTCGTGGTGGTGCATCAGATCGCCTTCCCGAGACTCGAGTTCAACAAGTCAGTTTTCACGATTCGATAGCGTCGACATTACCGGGTTAAGACTGCAGGATGGAGTCATCTGGAGTAGGTTGACTGATACCTCTATCTGTTAGGTGGTGCTTTGTGCAGATGCTCAATGTAATTTGGTGCTTCGTGCATATGCTCAGTACTGTTTGGTGCATCGTGCAGTTGGTGCTTCGTGCAGTTGCTCGGTGCAGTTTGGTGTTTGATGCAAAATATGATGTTTTTGAAATTCAAACCAAGGTGGTATTACTAAGTTGGTTTGACTTTCAAACTCATGTGTATCATGCTTCCACCTACCGTCCGCCGATGTTGACTCTCCAAGCTGCCCATGTGTTTCACATGCTAGTAAACATCTAGTGAAGTGGCCAAGACAAATGAAATGGCTATATAAAGGGCTGTGTTATGGTTTGGATGGACACACCACCAGTTCTCATCTTAGAGAAAGAGGCCCTTGAAGGTGGATCCACAGAGAATAAGGCGAGGCTCCTGTACAACCTCGGGCTCGCAGCCTGGCGAGAGGGCCCAGGCGAGAGAAAGGGCCCTGGCAAGAGGGCTCAATCGAGAGGCCCCAGGCGAGCGAGTGGGCCCAGGCGAGAGGCTCCGGGCGAGCGAGAGGGACCTGGCGAGAGGACCCTAGCGAGAGGTACCCGAAGAGAGGGGCCATCCTGGTTCAGGACCATTTCAGGTAGGGCCAGGCCCACCTTTTGGGTCCCAGGAGTATTTTTACTCTTTTACCCTGGGTGGTCTGTAATTAGCCTTTTAGGACAGCGGAGTTCGGCTGTTAGCGGACCTAGCCGGGGGCATTCCGGTAATTTCAGGATGGATTAGTTTAGTTATTTGCAGTCCCAGTTCAAAGGCCTATAAATAGACCAGTAAGGTGCCTTAGAAAAGCAAGCATTCTTGATTCCTTCTCTCTCTTCTAAGGCACCTAGCTCATTATTGGCTAGGGAGGGGAAGAGCTTTAGTTTTAGTCTCTTCCGGGTAAGAGGTGGGACCTCCTCACTAAAGCTCCCGGTCTAATTCTTCGCCTTGAGCGTGATCCCAAGGGAGTAAGCACGAGCTGCCCCTATAGTTCCGAGCTTTAGGTGGAGCCGAATTTGTTGGTTCCAACATTTTTGGTGCGTGAGCGTGGAACCGCAGCTTGTGTGGAAGAGCGAAGGGTTACCTCATGGCGGGAGATGCGGGAGGAGAAGCCGAAGGGTCCCCAAGGCTGGAGGGATATGTAGGGAGGGCAGAGTTCATGTCATCCATCAGAGGGATCATGGACATGTTGAAGCAACTCGCACAGAGAGGCGAGTGTGAGACTCCCCCACCTCAGGTGCCGGACCTCGCGCCCAGGGGAGGGGTCGACTCGGCAAGGGTAGGTGAAGATGCACCCGGGAGGCGGCCGGGAAAAGAAATAGTGGCGGAAGGAAGTCGGCGAGAGGTGGAAGGAAGGGAGCTCTTCACCAGTCCGGCGAGTGTCGTCGCGCCTGCGGAGCTAGTGGCGTGAGTGGACCTGGCGAGACCACCGGCGAGAGGATCTCCTTTCTGCGAGTTGGTCCTCTCGGCACCCGTTCCAGAAGGGTTCCGCGAGCCGGAGATGAACTACTACGTGGGAAAGGATGATCCCCTCCAACACTTGTAGTGGTTTGAAGACGCAGTGTCCATCAGACCTATGACGGACGCCTTCAAGTGCTGCCTTTTCGCTATCATTTTGAAGGACAAGGCTAGGGATTGGTTCCATCAACTCCCTACTGGTTCTATTTATTGCTTCGAAGACCTGAGCAGGAGTTTCCAGCTGCGTTTCTCGACTTCTAAGAAGAGGAAGAAGAACCCGGAGTCCATCTTCCTGATCAAGCAAAAGGCGGACGAGTCCTTGGCTCAGTACGTGGATCGTTTCCAGGAGGAGATGCTAGGCATCCAGGAGGTGCATGGTTTCGCCCTCCAGATGGCCTTCACCGTGGGGCTGAGGGAAGGTTTCTTCAAGATGAGCCTCACCAGGAAGGCGTCGTTGTCCTTCGAGGGGTTGATGGAGAAGGCCGCAAAAGAAATAGCCATGGAGGCGGCAAACCCAGCATTCGCAAGGAAGCTGGCAAGGTTAACGGAAGTAGAGCAGAGGGAGCCAGGAGGGGCAAGACAGCCAGAAGGAAGGAGAAGGGAGGAACTAAGAGGGCCCGCACACCCGGAGTCGGGATGGAGGCAGTCGGGAGGCCCGGTTCAGGTGCCTGGAAGGGGTCCTCTGCAGGGGGGAAGAAACTTTTATCCAGGACCCGGAAGGTTTTATCCGCTAGGATGGGGGCATGGTCCGAGGCCGCTCCCACCCCCACCTCAGCAAGCTATGGTCATAGGCAGAGGGAGAGGAAGAGGAAGAGACCGTGAGAGAGCAGGAGTGGGGAGGAGGAGGAATCCCCCAGAAGAGAGGCGAGGAGAGGGAGTTTTGCCCTATTGTGACTTCCATGAGGAGGAGGGTCACGCGACGGCAACATGTCCCGAGTTCTTGGAGTTGAAGAGAGGGAGAGGAGGAGAAGACCGACAACAGACAGTGCAGATAGTGGAAGTTCCAGGAGCGGTGGAGGAAGATCGGTGTGTGGACCGGTCAGATACAGGAGATTGAGGGGGGATTGGAGTGATTCATGGGGGGGGGGGGGGATCGAGGCCACCCGTAAGGCCAGTCTTCACACTATGTATCATCGGAGCGTCGCCTCGACGTCGTAAGCCCCACCCCCGGATGATAAAATCACATTTTCTAGAAGGGACCTACCTGATCACGAGGACCCTTTCTGTGACGCGTTGGTGATCAGGACTGCCATTGAGAACTTCACGGTATTCCGTATTTTGGTGGACAACGGAAGTTCTGTCAATGTAATCTTCAAGAAGGCTTTCAATGAGATGAGGGTGGAGGCTCGAAGGGTGTTGGCGGCGGACGGGCCGTTGTTTGGTTTCTCGGGAGAGAGAAAAGAGGTTGAGGGGGGAGTAGGACTTCAAGTGACCCTGGGAGGACTATCCAGGAATTGTCGTTTCGTGATAGTGGACGCCCCCAGCAGTTACAATGCGATCTTTGGGCGCCCTCTTATCAGCGCCTTTAGATGCGTTTCGTCCTCTTTCCATCAGTGCTTGAAGCTCAATTCAGGGGGAACCCAGATCAGGGTGAGAGGGAATCCGAAGGCGGCTCGGGAGTGCTATGTAACAACGGTCAACACCATCTCCTGGATGGGGGATGCAGAGGAGCTGGGAGCAAGGATGGAGCAAGAGGAGTTGGGGAGAGTAGGAGCAGGAGTGGAGGGAAGTCTTGTAGCGGAGGAGGAGATGGCTGAAGGAGAGGAGTTGGAGAGAGGAGGAGTGGAGAGAGGCATTGCGATGGAGCCAGCAATGGAGGGAGAGCAAGTGGCTGGAGAAGAAGAGTTGGGGAGAGTAGGAGCAGGAGTGGGGGGAAGTCCTGTAGTGGAGGAGGAAATGGCTGAAGGAGAAGAGTTGGAGAGAGGAGAGGGAGGAAGGGCCCAGGTGAGGGTGGCGGCTGTGGAAGGCTCGGGAGTTGGGTATGGGTCAAAGGATCTGGAGGAAGAGCTGAGAGAGCAGGAGGAAGAAGAACCCTCAAGGTTGAGGGCGGCTGTGGAAGTTCTGGAGGTCGAGATCCTCACTAGAGACGGAAGAAAAGAAAAGGTAAAGATCAGCGGAGAACTCACTCCCCAGGACCAGGAAAAGATCCGGAGGTGTGTACAAGAGAACGTTGATGTCTTCGCTTGGAGCGCAGCGGACATGCCAGGGATCGACGCGGACATGGCGTGCCATCGTCTCAACCTCGACCCCAAGGTCCGCCCTATTCAGCAGAAGAAGAGAGTCATCGCCTCCAAGATGGCCGGACCTATCAGAGAGGAGGTAGAGAAGCTGCTCCAGGCGGGATTCATATCGGCCAATAAATATCCGGGATGGGTGAGCAATGTTGTAATGGTAAAAAAGGGGGAAGGGAAGTGGAGGATGTGTATCGATTTCTCTCTCTTAAATAAAGCTTGCCCTAAGGATTGTTACCCCCTGCCTCGGATCGACGCGCTGGTTGACTCAGCTGTCGGTTTCTCACTAATGAGTTTTTTAGATGCTTTTTCAGGGTACCATCAGATACGCATGCACCCTCTCGACGTCAAGGATGTCACCTTCGTCACGGAGGATGGGTGCTTCAGCTATAACATGATGCCCTTTGGGCTAAAAAATGCGGGAGCAACCTATCAAAGGATGATGGACCGGATTTTTCGAGAGCAGAAGAGGCGGAACCTCGAGGTCTATGTGGATGAATTGATGGTAAAGAGTCGGGATCTTGGGTCTTATGTCCTAGACCTACAGGAGACTTTTGCAACCGTAAGGAAGTATAAGATGAGGCTTAACCCCCTGAAGTGTGTGTTCGGGGCCAGCCGGGGGAAGTTTTTGGGACATCTCCTCACCCCTGAAGGGGTGGAGCCCAATCCTGACAAGGTGAGGGCAATACTAGAGCTGGGATCTCCTAGGAATGTCAAAGAGGTCCAGCGTCTTACTGGCAAGCTGACAGGATTGAGCAGGTTCCTCTCTAGAGCGGGAGAGAGATGCTCTTCTTTCTTTCGAACTCTAAGGGGTGGGAAGGAGTTTGAATGGACCCTCGAGTGTGAGAAGGCCTTCGCGGCTCTAAAGCAGCAGCTTACCCAGATGCCGCTACTTCAGGGGCCGAGGGAAGGAGAGAGCTTGTTCCTCTATTTGGGGGTAGGGATGGGGGCGGTTAGCTCGGTCCTCGTCCGCGAGGAGGGGAAGAAATAGTTCCCAGTTTATTATGTAAGCTGGGTCCTCAAAAAGGCAGAGTTGAAGTATCCCATCCTAGAAAAGCTGGCTTTCGCTCTCATTGTGTCGGCCCGGAAGCTCAGATCATATTTCCAAGCTCATGCCATTCAGGTTGTGACGGATCACCCCCTTCACCGCATCCTCGAGGGGGTCGAGCACTCGGGGAGATTGGCCAAGTGGTCGATAGAGCTCAGTGAATTCGACCTCTCCTACGTTCCTCGAGAAGCTATTAAAGCGCAGGTGGTGGCAGATTTCTTGGCGGACTATGCATTGGAGGCCGAAGAGATGGAGGGATCTCCCGTAGTAGCTTGGGAGATGCTTGTAGATGGAGCTTCTGGTAGGAATTCTTTCGGGGTAGGGGTCATCTTGACGAGTCCCGAGGGGACTAGGATTGAGCAAGCTTTGAAGATACACTTCGCCCTCACAAACAATCAAGTAGAGTACGAAGCAATCATCGTCGGGCTTCGGTTGGCTAGAGAGTTGGGTATACAGGATATCAGGGTCTTCACGGATTCCTTGGTGGTGGCAAGACACATCAGCGGGGAGTTCGAGGTGAGGGAACCGACCCTCCAGTCATACCTGGTAAAGATAAAAAGTATTGTTGGACAGTTTCATAGCTTCTCCATCCAGCATGTTCCTCGAGAAGAGAGTGCCCGGGCAGATCTGCTCGCGAAGCACGGTCCTCAGGCCGGGGGGACCATGACCGAGCTCTTCAAGCCCTCCATAGAAGAGGGGGAGGTAATGGAGATCGACCAGGAGGTGTCTTGGATGGATCCTTTCGTGACCTTCTTAGCGTCAGGGCGACTACCCGAGGGGGATCTTGAGAGAAAGCAGATTAGATACAAGTCGGCTTATTATTTGTTGAAAGAGGGAGTACTCTACCGAAAAACGTTGTCCGGATTGTTAGCCCGGTGTGTATCCGAGAAAGAAGCACCGAGGGTGCTGGAAGAGGTCCATTCGGGGGAGTACGGGAGCCACTCGGGAAGCCGAACCTTGGAAGGGAGGGTACTGAGGCAAGGTTATTTTTGGCCTACCCTACGGAGAGATGCGGAGGAACTCGCTAAAAGGTGTAGAAAGTGCCAGGAGTTTGCTCCCTTGTAGCTCCTTCCGGCGCAGAGGCTGCGAACAATCACCTCCCCTTGGACCTTCGCCATATGGGGGCTGGATCTGGTAGGACCGTTTCCTCAAGCTAGTGGTCAGAGGAGGTTCCTACTGGTCATGGTAGATTACTTTTCAAAATGGCTGTAAGTAAAGGCTTTGGTGAAGGTGACCTCACGAATGGTAAAGAATTTTGTATGGGGAGAGATTATTTGCCGGCACGGGCTCCCTTTAGCCATAGTCACTGACAACGGGCCGCAATTCGCTAGCAAGGAGTTTGTGGATTTTTGTGTACAACTCGGCATAGACCTTCGGTTCGGCTCGGTTCATCACCCACGAAGCAACGGGCAGGTAGAAGCAACAAATAAGATCATAGTGAACCTCCTGAAGAAGAAAGTGGAGAACTTGAGGGGAAGCTGGGTGGAACAACTCCCCTCCGTCCTGTGGGCTCTGCAAACTACACCGAATACGACCACAGGAGAGACGCCTTTCAAGCTCTCTCATGGCTCTGAGGCCGTCATACCTGTGGAATTTGAGGTTGAATCTCCCAGGATCACAGCAGCAAGAGAGGGGGATGAAAGGTGGCAGACCGATAATGGAGAGGAGCAGAGGCTTTCTCTCGACCTCGTGGAAGAGCTCAGGGAGCTAGCAGCGATCCGGCAGGAGGAGGTCAAGCACCGGATGTCCCGGTATTTTGATAAACACATCCGAATCAAGCAGTTTCAAAAGGGAGATTTGGTCCTCAAGAAGGTAGATGCCGCAGGAAGGGGAGCCTCGGTGGGGAAGCTCAACCCCAATTGGGAGGGTCCTTTCATAATAAAAGAAGTCTTGAAGTCAGGGGGATATCACCTCCAAGATGTGGAGGGGATACCTCTAGATCGCGCCCGCAGTGGCGATGATCTGAAACGTTTCTATCCGTAATGTTAAATTTCTTCTGAATTTTCTTGAGCATATTGTTAATGATCCTCCCTTTTGAATGTGCCATGATTTCCTAACACTACACCTCAGGGCATTCTTCTTCAGAAGCAAGGAGAGGAGACCCCGAGCAGACCCGCTGACCAGACTCCCATCAAGCTAGCAGGGCTGTAGGCTCACTCGGTGGTTGGAGGAGAAAGAGGAGAGGAGACCCCGAGCAGACCCGTTGACCAGGCTCCCATCAAGCTGGCAGGGCTGTAGGCTCACTCGGTGGTTGGAGGAGAAAGAGGAGAGGAGACCCCGAGCAGACCCGCTGACCAGGCTCCCATCAAGCTGGCAGGGCTGTAGGCTCACTCGGTGGTTGGAGGAGAAAGAGGAGAGGAGACCCCGAGCAGACCCGCTGACCAGGCTCCCATCAAGCTGGCAGGGCTGTAGGATCACTCGGTGGTTGGAGGAGAAAGAGGAGAGGAGACCCCGAGCAGACCCGCTGACCAGGCTCCCATCAGGCTGGCAGGGCTGTAGGCTCACTCGGTGGTTGGAGGAGAAAGAGAAGAGGAGACCCCGAGCAGACCCGCTGACCAGGCTCCCATCAAGCTGGCAGGGTTGTAGGCTCACTCGGTGGTTGGAGGAGAAAGAGGAGAGGAGACCCCGAGCAGACCCGCTGACCAGGCTCCCATCAAGCTAGCAGGGCTGTAGGATCACTCGGTGGTTGGAGGAGAAAGAGGAGAGGAGACCCCGAGTAGACCCGCTGACCAGGCTCCCATCAAGCTGGCAGGGCTGTAGGCTCACTCGGTGGTTGGAGAAGAAAGAGGAGAGGAGACCCCGAGCAGACCCGCTGACCAGGCTCCCATCAAGCTGGCAGGGCTGTAGGCTCACTCGGTGGTTGGAGGAGAAAGAGGAGAGGAGACCCCGAGCAGACCCGCTGACTAGGCTCCCATCAAGCTGGCAGGGCTGTAGGCTCACTCGGTGGTTGGAGGAGAAAGAGGAGAGGATACCCCGAGCAGACCCGCTGACCAGGCTCCCATCAAGCTGGCTGGGCTGTAGGCTCACTCGGTGGTTGGAGGAGAAAGAGGAGAGGAGACCCCGAGCAGACCCGCTGACCAGGCTCCCATCAAGCTGGCAGGGCTGTAGGCTCACTCAGTGGTTAGAGGAGAAAGAGGAAAGGGGACTCGGCATTCTATGGCCCTTCGCAGACAAGGGTTTTTGTTTTCGTTTTAGTACTGGCTAGGGGCAGCAGAAGTCGATTAATCAGAAAAGCCTATTCCCCTTGGAAAAGAAGGGGTGTTTCAAGAAGATTTATTGCATAAAAAGAAAAAAGGAAAAAAGGGCAGGGGGGATGGTCAACCTTCCCGGCCCACTCGCGCCGAGAGGGGCCGTCTAGAGAGGCGAGAGGGGGGAAAGGAGTCCCTCCACTCGCAGAAGCGGTGAAGGCTCACCAGCTCACCCCATGGGCCAGGTCCACCGATAATAGTTGGGCGTGAGAAAAGGCAGCTCCCTCTCGCCGCCGACGATCTTAAGGACCTCTCAGGCAATCCAAATGAGAAGAAAAAGAAAAGAAGAAGAAAGAGGCTAGGCGCGAGCAAAAAATATAAACATAGATCACATCAGAGTTTAAATGCAGTACACCTACGAAGCAGAAAGTACATTACAATCATAGCAAAAAGAAAAAAGAAAAAAGGGGGGGGGGGTCCTAGCCCCTCTCGCTCGCCGAAGGATCCTTGTCCTCGCCGTAAATCTCGGGCACGAGGTCTCGGGCGGTGATGTCCTCACAATCATCCTTTACAACGCCCAGTTCTCGCATCATCTTCAGGATGAGCTCGACAGTCCTTATGTTGGCATCCTTGCAGAACTCTTCAACGTCGTCGTGAGTGTAATGCGCGGGAGGAGGTGGAGGGACCTGTGGACGAGAAATGGGAGCTTATTTGAGCCGGGCATTCTCCGCCTTCAGCTCCTTCACTTCTGTCTCCAGCTCCTCCACCCGCGAGCGTAATCTCTCAGCCGTCTCGGCATCCTGCAAAGAAAGGAAAAGGGTGTTAAAAAGTGACCGGGAAAATGCTTGAAAATGCGGGCTGGGTACCAACTCACCACTCCGCCGCTGGCCTTTGCGAGAAGACTCTTGGACACCTCCAGCCGTTTGGCAAGATCCCCAGACTTCTCGCACTCGGCCTCCAGTTTGTCGTTTATCTCCTTCCAGCTCCGAGTGTTATGGATGAGGCGGCGCGAGAGGCGGTGTGACAGCTCCAAAGTACGCAGCTGCGAGTGCGCCTTCCTCAGGATAAGGTCTCGCGTAGTAGCCGTATCGAGCGCGTTGGGGGTGAGACCTCCATAGAGGCCGAAGCCTAAGGAGAAGGCGTGAGCGGTGGGTTCGGCTTGCTCTCTCCAGGATGGGAGGAGGGTGGAGACAGAGACCCTGTATGACCCTTTGTCCCAGATGAGAGAGGGGTCATTGGAGCCGTCGGAAACGGACGACCCCATATTGAAGTTGAGGTGGGCCGACGGCGGAGGAAAGTGAGAAGCCCCCTCGCGAGAGGGGGATCGGGGAGCAGGGTTAGAAGAGCTCGCTAGGGGTGCAAAAGGGGCCGCCTCCTCGAGGAGCGAGACAGCCCTGTGCGGAGAGGTCAGGGGAGGCGAGTGGGGAGACTGAGATCCCACAGATATGGGACTCAACGATCCCGACGTCGCCGCAGTATCCACAGGAGCCTTGCCCTTCCCGGAGGGAAAGGAGACAGACTTCTTCATCTTCATTTTCATTTTCTTCGAAGGGCTGAGGCAAGAGGGAGCCGGGTCCTCGGCCCTCCTCTTTTGGGGAGGAGGGGCCAGCTAATCTCTGGCTGCCTCGACCTCCATGCTGGCGAAAGCCACGTCCGGGGAGGGCTTGATATTGCTTCGATAAGGAGGGTGCACCGGCACATTCCTCTCTCATGGAAAAAGCGTGTGTCAGAAGAAGAACCCTCGCGAGAGGAAAGGGTTAGAGGTAGGGAAAAGACGAGAGGTCAAACATACCTTCTCTAGGGAGCACAGGGGGCAAAGAGGCGAGCCCCCTTCTCAAATATCGGACCTCGAAGTTCTTCCCTACGAGATATTCACAAAGGAGCCTGTCCGTACCACCGACCTGCGGGGAAGTGTAGAAGGTTTCTGCAGGCGAGACAGGCGCGAGAGGGACGCCACCCAGATTTCCACGGACGAATACAAAGCGAGTCAGCCAGTGGTGATTTTTATTGGATGTCTCGCACACCTTCAGGTTTAGCCCAGTGAAGAAGGACACCCCGTCCTGGTTGGCGTGGTACACGAACATCTTGCGGAATACGGTGAGACTGAACTCTATCCTCTCCCTCCGCATGTAGCACGCGAATGCGATAATGACCGAGACAGCGTTCAGATTCAGCTGGGCGGGCACGACACCGAAGTATTTCAGAACCTGCTTCACCTCCGGCCAGAAGGGAAGTCGGAGCCCCGCCTCGAAATGTGAGATAGGGATGGCGAGCTCTCCCGGGTAAAAAGTATTCACGCTCTCGCCAACCCGGGGAGGGCGTGACTCATAACCTTCCGGCAGATAGTCGCTCCGGAAGGCCTCGTAGTCATCGGCGGATAGACGACCGGGGGGGAAGTCATGGTCGGTAAACCTCTTCCCGCAGCGGCTGCGCCCCTCACTCTCCTCTGACCTCTTTTTCACCATGGTATGCGCGAGTCAAAGAGGGGTGGAAGGTGGGCGAGTGAGGGATCAGCGAGATAGCGCGAGGAGCCGGAGCGCGAGACGAGCTGCAGTAAGAGGGGGGGAGTCGCGGGCGGAGGTCTAAGGAAGCACACTTCCTGCCCTGGCGGGGTGGGGGGGGGGGGGTATTTATAGCCTTCCTAAGTAGGGAGGTACAGACAAGAGAAGGTGTGTCAGGTGAATCTAAAAGTCGGCCGACTCTTCGCTCTTCTATACCTCGGGCGACGGAACCCCAAGTGGGTTTTCATCTCGAGAAAACAGCGAAAAGACAGTGAGGCAGACGGATAGAACTAATGATTGGGATTGATGAGGGCGAATAAAAAATATAAAATAAGAAGCAGTCACGTCAATTATGCAGGCAAATTATGAAATTAACAAAATAATCCCGCATAAAGCGGGTGGCGAGTTCGAAGAGCGCACAGCTGGCGCTATACAGGGTAATATTTTATTACAGATAAAGGGCTAAGAAGCGAGAGGCGAGAAGCGGTAAGGTTCGAGCTCCCATCAGTTCTTGTCCCACCTCCATCGTCCTCCGCGGCCTCTCACGCAGGGGGGGCGACGGGGGAGGTGGAAGGCCCGAGCAGCCTCAACACCACGCCGGGCGAGACGGAGCTGTTGGTCGACGTCGTTCAGAATCGACAAAGGGTCAGTCTGGTCCACCTCCATGTCGACATCAACCTCAGAGGACAAACGAGCACACTCCATCTCTAGCCAGTCAATCCGGTGGTCCGCGGCTTGTTTCCCTTTTTCCAGTGCCTGGATGAGCCGCACGTGTTTTCGCAGCATCTCGGCCACCTTTCGCTTCATCTCTATGGGGTCCATGGGGTCGCCTAGATAATCGTCAATCTCATCTGTCGGCGGGGGAGGTGAGGAGGCTAGTCGCCCAGAATAACCCTCGACCGGCGAGTCAACGGCCAGGACGTCCTCGACAGGTTCTCCACCCGCACCTAAGGGAAGGCCAAAAAGGCTAAGAGCGACGGGGAGAAGCGGCAAGAAGCATGGAGCAGGTCAGAGGTAGAACCTCTTACCGAATCGGCGAGTGTGGTCCGAGGCGGTAGAAGGATCATCCCTCCTCGTTACCGGGGTAGAGAGGGGAGTGGAGTCCTGGGGCGAGAAGCGCCGGGAAGGAAGCTCCGAAATGTTGATGCGAATGGTCTCCGGGCGCTGAGGAGCCTCCGAAACTTTCTGAGAAGAAACAGTAAATAAAGAGTATGTGGGGACAGAAAATCACAGCGGGTTGGAAGGGCGTACCTCTTTCCCTTTGAGACTAACGGGGATAGGGGACGTCGGTTCCGCGGCTAGGAGGTGAGGCTCGGGAGTTTTCATCTTTTTAGGAGGAGACGTGGATGGCGGTGGCAAAGGAGGAGCGCGTGCGGGGATCTTGTTCAAACCCGCCGCCGTCGCCTTGTTCCGCTGGCGCACGGCCACGATGCGGTCCCGAACACTTTGGCTGAGAGTCATGTAGGCAGATGCTAAGAAGGGAGGAAAGAGAGGAAACGCCCCCTTATGGTGAGGAATTTTCCATATTTATAGACTGGGCAAGGGGCCCACCAAAAGATTCCCTCAATAAATTAACTGTACCCTCGCGAGCCTCAGTTGAACTATCTTTCCGAGCTTGTGCCAACCTCGAAAAGAACGAGGATTGAGTACAACCTCGGGCTCGCAGCCTGGCGAGAGGGTCCTGGCGAGAGGGCCCAGGCGAGAGAAAGGGCCCTGGCAAGAGGGCTCAATCGAGAGGCCCCAGGCGAGCGAGTGGGCCCAGGCGAGAGGCTCCGGGCGAGCGAGAGGGACCTGGTGAGAGGACCCTAGCGAGAGGTACCCGGAGAGAGGGGCCATCCTGGTTCAGGGCCATTTCAGGTAGGGCCAGGCCCACCTTTTGGGTCCCAGGAGTATTTTTACTCTTTTACCCTGGGTGATCTGTAATTAGCCTTTTAGGACAGCGGAGTTCGGCTGTTAGCAGACCTAGCCGGGGGCATTCCGGTAATTTCAGGATGGATTAGTTTAGTTATTTGCAGTCCCAGTTCAAAGGCCTATAAATAGACCGGTAAGGTGCCTTAGAAAAGCAAGCATTCTTGATTCCTTCTCTCTCTTCTAAGGCACCTAGCTCAGTATTGGCTAGGGAGGGGAAGAGCTTTAGTTTTAGTCTCTTCCGGGTAAGAGGTGGGACCTCCTCACTGAAGCTCCCGGTCTAGTTCTTCGCCTTGAGCGTGATCCCAAGGGAGTAAGCACGAGCTGCCCCTGTAGTTCCGAGCTTTAGGTGGAGCCGACTTTGTTGGTTCCAACAGCTCCGGTGGGCTGTAGTGAGTGCGACAAGGCTGTAGTGGGGCAAACAGTGCAGCGAACAACAGATTTACACGCGGGTTGGGCATTATTCTGCGTTGATTTCTCCGGTGGAGGCGGTGGTGGTTGGTTGTCTGATGATGACAAAGGTTTGTCAGAGTGAATCTTGTGCGTCTTTTTAAGGATTGCAGTCCAAGATAATTGTCCACATGCTGATTAAGCTAATCCGTCTCATTTGAAATGCACTTATAATAAATTGTACTTTCATTTCCTCTATTTATAATTTTTTATTAATTATAATGCGTTGAATTTTTCTCCGGATTATTGTGTGTTTTTTGTAATTTTACGGTTATTGTGACTATCCTGGGGATTGCGTGAAATTCCAACACATTCAACTCAGAGCCCCGTGGCCACAACCTTCAATCCAGATTGCTCCCGTGCACGTTCACAACCATCATATTCCAAACGACCTTAGCGGTTCGGAAGAATTCTTGTAACGGGAGCGGTGGTCTGTCACTCTCAAAAGAATTTTTTTGTAATTCCCCAAGAAAAAAAATGATATTTGACCCCTTGATATTTACCATTTCTAGGATTTTTCCACGTAAAAAGATTCTTTGTTAGCCGTTGATTTTTCCATGACTGTTTGCGCGTTCGACCCACAATCCTGATTGTTTCCAAAGGTGAATGTTCGAGTTCTCAATCAGAGTGAGTGTTTTCCTTCAAAACGTGAATGTTACACATATTTCATATTAATTTTTTACTCGCTTTTAAATAATAATTATTTTTTAAAAATTATATTTCTCATATTTACGGTATCGTAGCTCCTATTCCACTCCTGTTTCTGCGCAACATATCAACTATGAACCAATTATCACGCCAAAAATAAAAGATTTTTGTAAAGCTATTTAGATGGTAGTTTAGAACATAAATATACTTGATATCTTTTAATTAAGTACTTGTGGCCCCGCCAAAAGATGCGGGGCTGGGGCCGGGCGGTGCGGTCCGCCGGATGGCCGCGGATCAGCCCCGCCAAACAGGGCCTCAGCCCTACCTCATATATCAATGACCATTTCACCCTAGTAGTAGCAGCATTTGCTCTTTGTAAGGAAGATTACCGCTGCTATTCAATAGCAGCAGTATTTGAAAGTGCTACAAGCCATTGGTGTAGAACTGTGAACTTCACAATTCATTTGAAATTAGTTTTCATTTGAAACAAACACACAACTGTATCAAATTAAGTTTAGGTAACAAATTAAAACACCAACATCATCCGAAGTATGGAGTCGGTGTCGCCGGAGAAGGAAGGAGGAGATCGGTCTACTATCACGAGGTTAGTCATTATTTGAAGGGAAGGAGAACTTTTTATATATAAAGGGTTTATTTGGTATATGACTGCAGCGGTCGTGACGCGGTGGTCTACAAACCGCCATACGTTTGGCGTGACGTTTTTGCTCTGGTGAATTTGAATAAAAATGTCACCGTAGCGAAATATGTGTTTGGCGTGGCGACAGTTACGCCCGCCACCAAGGAAAACAAATTAATTTTAAAATGAATGAACCTCCTTCGATGAGGTCGGGAGTTCACGAACAACGGTTCGTAATCACTGCGTGCACGACCACCACCGCCATACAAAATGGATCCAAAGGAGCTTTTTGGTGGAGAACTTAATTATATAGCTTGAAATTGCCATGGTCCTAGCACAATCACATTGGAATAATTTGCTCACACACAATGGCAAACAATAATCACAGTTGCACAAACAAAGTGCTAGCTCACAGATTGGCAAATAACTTGAGAAGCTTCCCAAGGCTGACACGTGGATGGTGAGGAATTCTCCTAGGTCTGGAGTCTGGACCCACCCCATTATTTATTTAATTTGAGAAAGTCTTCAAGAAATTTCGGTCGGTTAATTGCTTAGCAAATTGAAAGGCCATAATTTAAGGGCACATTTCAAGGAAGAAGAAGGGGGGCTGTTAATTAATGATGAATATATTATAATTAGGTGCATCGTGCTAACATTTCTAGGATGTGTAGGCCAATTTATGTCCCACAGACAAATAGCCCAAATTATGCCACTAAAGCAACGTACGTCAGCCTTAAGTGCTACTAATACTATTTCCAGCCATATATCATGATGTGACCTTGAGTGTAATTAAGGTTGCGCTTGGCGCGGCTTAACGCAACTTATTTGCTCCGCTGAGATTGGACAAAAATGTTATTGTCATATCAAAATCTTATGTCTCAAACTAGTTTCTTTTTTGTAACATTTGTGATACCAAACATACAATCTGTGACAGTGACATTTTTATCCAACCTCACCGGAGCAAATAAGTTGCGATAAGCCGAGCCAAATGCAGTCTATGTTATGGTGTTTATATGGGCAACATGCACTTTGATGCTCAGACCATAGTTTAATGGTTAATGACCGGCGGTTTGGCCAGGTTTAGGGTCTGTTTGATATGTTGGAGGTGAGGAGGAGAGATACCCTCAAGTTTCGGATCTACTTGCAAACCAGAGGTCCTGCAACCCCCGCTGGAACAAAACGATATGGAAGCACCCTTAAGATAAAAATAGCAAAACGCCGAGCTTTATCTTCATCTTTGCAAAGTCCGCGTGCTTCAAAGCTTTTGTAAAAATATCAGCATTCTGCTCATTTGTACGGCCAAATAAAACTTCATCTTCCATTTCTCTGACTAGTTCGCGAATAAAATGATATTTCATACGAACATGTTTAACCCTGCCATGAAACACAAGATTCTTGGTTAAAGCAATAGTCGACTGATTATCACAAAATAATTTTGTGCTCCCTGTTTGAGATTGCAACACATCAGTCAACACCATCCTTAACCAAACCGCTTGACATCCGGCAATGATCAGATCATTGTATTCAGCTTCTGCAGTGGAGTGCAACCACCTTCCGCTTCTTGGATTGCCATGAGATACTACCAGATCCAAGACTAAAAACATACCCAGAAGTACTTTTACTATCATCAAGATTTCCTCCCCAATCACTGTCACTATATCCAATTAAGCTAGAATTCTCAACCTTTGAATAGTGAATTTCATGATCTAAAGTGCCACACAGGTAATGTAATAAACGTTTTCCAGCTTCCCAATATCTTTTTTGGGGGTCTTCCATGAACCTGCTGATCACACTCACAACAAACATAATATCTGGGTGAGTCGCTGTCAGATACATAAGACTTTCCAAAAGACTTCTATACATAGTTGAGTCAACTAATTTTCATTTGTCTCTTTAGACAATTTTAAACAAATTCCATAACGATCCGTTCGGCCCCCTAGAATTGGAATTGCAGAATTGGAATTCATCTAATTCCAATTCCTGTGAGAATTGGAATTGGTCTGAATTCCAATGCAGTTGTTCGGCTGCAGGATGGATTTCTAGAATTGGAATTGGTTTAGAATTTCTTTTTTCCTCATACCTGCAGGATCGGACGACATGACAATTTGAAGTAGAAGTCTTGTGTCACTCGGGACGAAGTTATTACAACAAAATCAAGTAATGGAGGGAATTATTTCTTTACAATCTCCAAGAAAATATAGAAGTTGGCAAAAAAGGAACACAAAACCAGAGAAATCAACTTCAAGTAGTGTACCAGCAATTAATTATGATCGGACAACGACGGTGAGATCGGGCGGTGATGACGAGATCGGATGACGGCGATGAGATCGGTCGACGATGACGGCAAGATCGAGCGGCGAGATCGGGCGGCGGCGGCAGCGATGAGATTGGGCGGTGGCGGCGACGAGATCGGTCGTCGTCGGCGAGATCGGTCGTCGTCGGCGAGATCGGTCGGCGGCGGCGGCGAGATCGGTCGGCGGCAGCGGCGAGATCAGGCGGCGGCGGCGAGATCGGGCGGCGGCGACGGCGAGATCGGGTGTCGGCGGTGGCGAGATCGGGCGGCGGCGGCGGCGAGATCGGGCGGCGGCATCGAGATCGGGCGATGACGATGAGATATGGCTGTTGGGTACATTGGAAAATGTGTACCTGATTTGAAGAAGCCTAACTTAGCTTAATGATATACATCAAGGTGTATTTGATGTTGTTTTAAGTTGACATGTGCAGGTGAAGAAGTATTAAAGAATACAGGAAATTATTCTAAGTCCATATGTCGACACCTGAAGAAATTGTGTCGACACTTTAGAATAATTGTGTCGACACTTGAAGGAAGCAGTGTCGACTCACAGAAAGATAGTCGACCACATTTGTGTCGACACTGGGAAGCAGTGTCGACTCACAGAAAGATAGTCGACCACACTTGTGTCGACACTGGGAAGCAGTGTCGACTCACAGAAAGATAGTCGACCATATTTGTGTCGACACTGGGAAGCAGTGTCGACTCACAGAAAGATAGTCGACCTCAACTATGTCGACACCTGAAGGCAGAGTCGACACATACTGAGTTCTGAATCTACAACAACTGTGTCGACACACAGGACTTGTGTCGACACACTGCAAAGTCAAGACCAAGTTATTTTCTGAAGAAAGATGAAGTGTTGAGTCGACACAAATTCTCTGTGTCGACTCATTCTTAAGATGAAGTTCTGAAAAAGCAGTGTCGACTTAAAGGCAAACTAGTCGACATCATCAAAGGCTGTGTTGACACCAAAGTCACTTGTGTCGACACATATAGACAGTTGGTCTCGACACTTTCTGACAGTCTGTCTCAACACTTTGCTGTCCAAGACTAAGGCACAGGATCTGTTTGAAGACTTGACAGCTTTGGGTTGCAACCGGTTAACTGATGTTGTCAGACTTGTCAGAAGTCAGTTAGAAACCGGATCAGCCGGTTACCATGAAGAAGATCTATAAATAGACAGATTCAGAGAGAAGTAACAGATTGAATTTTGGCAATCAATTTGAGAAATCAAATCAAGAAGGAGTAATACACAAAAGAAGATCTTCATCAGAAGATCTAAGAAGACGGTCTTAGGATCTGTCTAAGTAGAGTTCTTTCAAGAATTCAGAAGTATTATCAAAGGTGTTGGATAGAGAGGGATCCAGCCTCTTGAAGAAGAAGAAGGAAGCCATCATTGGTTTCTCAAGAAGCTGTTTGGAAATCAACTCAGCTAAGTTCAGATTCAAGAAGTTTTGAAGAAAGCTCAGATTCAGTTGATTTCATCAGCTGATCAAGATTTGTCTTGTTCTTTTCTCTCTCAACAAAGGCAAGACATTAAAAACTTCTTTTCTAATTTCTGTAGGATCTGTCAATACAGATCTGAGTTGTAAGCCTGTGTTATAAAGGCTGAGTGTAGGAGAGTTGATCTCTGAGTGGTAGGGCTGTTTGCCTGAGTGTAGGAGAAGGTTCTTCTCTGAGTTGTAGGCTTTGTGATAAGGATGAGGTAGGGTTGTTGAGCCTGAGTTGTAGGAACCTTTTCAGGTTCTGAGCTATAGGATCTGTGGATCTGAGTAAAGAGGAAGTTTGGCCGAATCTAGCATACTGCTAGATAGGTGAAGGGGGAAAGTGGATGTACCCAGACCTTGGGGAACCACTATAAAACAGTGTGCAATCTGTGATGATTAAATTTCTGTGACTGCTGTGCTGTGTGTTTTAATTCTGTAATTGAATTCTGCCAAAAAGTGTTAACAAGCTTTAGAACTTATTCACCCCCCCTCTAGGTGTTTAGGTTGTCTTGAAAGTAAAACTATCAAGTGGTATCAGAGGGAGGTTCCTCAAAAAGGACTTAACAGTCTGAGGTAGATCTGAAAGGCAGAATCAAGATTCAAGAAGATGGGTTTTGGAGAAAATCACAAGGAGTTAGGGTCAATGAAGTTACCCATCTGCAGGAAGGAAATCTTTGGAATTTGGAAAGAAAGAGTCAGATTGTTCATAGAAGCATCTGACCCAAGGATATACATCACAGTTTAGGAAGGACCCTTCATTCCAATGAAGGTATTAGTTCTTGATACTAATATTCAAACTCCAAAGAGTTATTCTGAAATGACCAAGGATGAAATCATTTTGGCAACCATGGACAAGAGAGCTCAGAATATTATTGTGAGTGTCATAGATGATTCTATATTTCAAAATCTGATTCACTGCAAGACCTCCAAAGAGATGTGGGACACCTTGATTGTCTACATGGAGGGATCTGAAGAAGTAAGACAGGATAGGAAGTCTATGCTCAACCAGGAATATGAAAGTTTTAGATAAAGAAAAACTGATAGCATAACTGAATGCTATAAGAAATTCTATAGAATTGTGAATGAGTTAAAGTCCTATGGAAGAGTATTCAGTACCTATGAACTGAATGACAAATTCTTAAGATCCTTGACAAAGGATTGAGACACAAAGATCTGTGCCATAAGAGAAGTGGCTAAACTGGCAGAGATTTCTCCTCCAACCTTATTTGGAAAGTTGCTATCCTATGAAATGCAACTTATGGTGAGGAAGGAGGAGGAAAAGAATTCAAAAGGAGAGCATAGAGAGAAGACAGTGGCCTTCAAGGTAGAAGCCACTAGAAAGAATAGGAGGATATCACCATCTCCTCCTAAGGAAGTTGCAGAAGTTAGTTCTGAAAATTCAGATAATCAGGGTTCAGAAAGCTGTGAGTTAGATGCAGATTTTGCTGCATTTACAAGGCAATTCCAGAGATTCTTAAAGAAGAAGCAGTGGAAGTCTAGGCCCTCCTCATCACAGCAAGTTGATGACTATTATCAGAAGAAAAAGTCATCAAGGAAAGAGAAGAGCAGAATAATGCCCAGCAAGGCCACTACTTCAAAGATTGTCTGCTATTGTTGCAATAGGCCTGGACATGTAGTGGCTGACTGTCCTGATAAGAGAAAGGAGTCATCAGACAAGAAGAAGACTTATCAAAAGGGCAAGAAGGAAAAATCCTTCGTTGCAAAGAAGGAAAAGAGCCTAACAGATCAATCAACTTCAGAATTAGAATCTGAAGCTGAATCATATATTGGACTGTATGCTGCTACTGAAGAAGAGGAGTTCATGCAATTACTAGACTCCATCTATGAACAAGAAGATCATCAGTGCATGGGACTGATGGCAGGATTAGAAGAAGACATGTACCAGAATCAGTTTGGTCCTAGTAAGGTACTATGCCCTTCAATAAAATCTGTTTATAGTACAAGTGCGGAATCAGCTACATCTGCATCAAGTGATGTAGATGCATCTGAATATGAAGGAGATGTCTATCAATTGATAGATAAGTATGGGGACTTGTTGCAGGCCCTTAAGAAAAGCAAGAACCTGGTTAAATCTCAGGCTCAGGAAATTGCTGATCTAAAGGTAGCTGCAACTGAGTTGGAAAAAGTAATTGATCAGAAGTTAAATGAAATTGCCAAACTGAAGAATATAACTATTATTCAGATGGACACAATCAATTATACCAATGATCAAGTGAAGATTCTGGAGGCCAGACTAAGAATAGAAAAGGAGTTAGTGGCAAGTTACTCTAAGCCAAAGTCTGTCTTACCCTTGATAGATGAATTTGTTACTCAAAAGAGTAAGGCAGGATTAGGATTCAAAGGTAACCCCAGGGCAGCCCAATTCAAGAGGAAAGGCAAAGCTCATGTCAAGCCACTGAACTTTTCAGTCCCTATTAAGTTTAGAAATGTGCAAGTGCCTTCTAATCAATATGATCATGAAGATATTCATGGTCATTTTAAGACTAATGTTCTGATAAACAAGGGTGTAAATGCCAACAGGCCTATCTATGTTCATAAACCCAATGGTTATAAGAAATCAGTGGGTAAAGCTGCTGCAGCACCAGCAATAGACAGAAATTCCTCTATCAAGGGTGTATCTAGAACTAGATACAATAAGTTTGAATGTTGGTGCTGTGGCAAGAGAGGCCATTTTGCATTAGACTGCTGGCATAACACAAGTGTTAGAAAGAACAATAGTCTACCTATTAGAAGAGATAATGGTAGCTTTTTTAATGCTAACCTGAACCAAGGACCCAAGACTTACTTGGATTCTAAGGGTAAGTAAATCTGTGTTGTAGGAAAGTCCAAGTGGCCATGCCCCTATATGGTACTTGGACAGTGGTTGTTCCAGGCACATGACTGGAACAAAGGGGCTGCTGAAGGAGTATACATCTGTCAAAGATGGACCTAAAGTGATCTTTGGTGGATCTGAAAAAAGAATCATCAAAGGGTTTGGTAACATTTCTACTAACCTAATTACTATCACCCAAGTGGCTTATGTAAAAGGTTTGAAACACAATCTAATAAGCATAAGCCAGCTGAGTGATTTAGGATATGACATTTTATTTGTTAAGGATGGATGTCATATCAAAAGGTCAAGTGATCAAGAGATCATATTGACTGGATATAGGAAGAAAAATGTATATTGTCTTAATTTTGTATGTAAGAGCAAGGCTTCTTCCATCTGTCTTATAGCTGATGATAATGCTTCTCATTGTGTCAAGTGGCACAAGAAATTGGCTCATCTTAACTACAAGACAATTGGCCAACTCTTTAGCAAAGAGTTAGTAAGGAATGGTCCTCAAGTTAAGTGTATAAAAGAAGGGATATGCTTAGCTTGTCAAAAGGGCAAGCAGACAAAATCCTCCTTTCATAACCTTGAAAACAAGGATTCTGTGAGGTGATTATACCTCTTGCATATGGATCTTTTTGGTCCTATGCCAGTTCATAGTCTAGGTAGGAAGGTCTACACTTTTGTGGTTGTAGATGACTATTCTAGATTTACATGGGTGTTCTTTCTGAGACAGAAATCAGAAACCCCAAGTGTCTTACTTAATTTTGTGAAGCAGATTCAGAATGAACTGAATAGTACAGTGGTCAAAATCAGAAGTGACCATGGTACTGAGTTTCAATCTGAAAGCATGACAAAGTTGTGTGAAGACTTTGGGATTTTCCAAGAGTTCTCCTCACCTAGAACACCACAGCAAAATGGCATTGCTAAAAGAAAGAATAGAACATTAATTGAAGCTGGTAGAACTCTATTGAGTGACACCTCTCTTCCAGAATATTTCTGGGCTAAGGCAGTTAACACTGCATGTCATGTGATCAATAGGGCTTCTATCACCAAGAGCCACAAAAAGACTCCATATGAGATTATGAAAGGTAGAAAACCAAATCTATCCTACTTCAGGATCTTTGGTTGTAAATGCTATATACTTAACAATGGCAAGACATACCTAACTAAGTTTGCTGCCAAATCCCAAGATGGGATATTTGTTGGGTACAGCATAAATAGTAAGGCCTATAGAGTCTTCAACTTGACTACTCAAGTTGTTGAAGAATCTGTACATGTTGTGTTTGATGAAACAAGATTAATCAACTGTGAGTTGTCTTGTAGATCAAATGATTCAACAGGTATAAGCAAAAGAATGGACAAGCTCTCCATTGCTGAAGCATCAAAGGAAGATGGAGCATTGGAAAATGAAGGCTACTGTCCAGGGGGAGTACAAAACTCAATAGATGCTGATGAAAACCAAGAGGTTCAGCATGAAGAAGGAGCTGAAGATGTTCAACCAGAAAGGAACCTTCCTCCAGCTACAAGACATTTAAGAGATCATCCAGCTGATCAGATTATAGGTGTTCCAAGACAGGGAGTGCAGACTAGAAGTAGAAATCAAAGCACAGACCTGTATTCAAGTTTCCTGTCTCAAGTGGAGCCTAAGAAGTTTGAAGAAGCCATCCAAGACCAACACTGGACTGATGCTATGCAAGAGGAGCTGAATCAATTCAGAAGGTGCAATGTCTGGGAGCTTGTTCCTAAACCAAGAGGCCACAACATAATTGGCACAAAGTGGATTTATAGGAACAAATTGGATGAGAGAGGAATAATAGTGAAGAATAAAGCAAGATTGGTTGCAAAAGGATACAAGCAGGAAGAAGGGATTGACTTTGATCAAACCTTTGCCCCAGTAGCAAGGCTGGAGGCAATCAGAATGTTCCTTGCCTATGCAGCCTATCAAGACTTCAGAGTGTACCAGATGGATGTGAAATCAGCATTCCTGAATGGTGATTTAAAAGAGGAAGTCTATGTAGAGCAGCCATCAGGTTTTGTAGATCCTCTTAAACCAGATTAAGTCTATAAGCTTAGGAAAGATTTGTATGGGTTAAAGCAAGCCCCAAGGGCTTGGTATGAAACCCTGTCTACTTTCCTTATTGAGAATAAATTCTCAAGAGGAAAAATTGACAAAACTCTATTCCTTAGGGAATCCAAAGGTAAGATCATCTTAGTTCAGATCTATGTTGATGACATAATCTTTGGATCTACTGAAAACAACCTTTGTAAAAAGTTTGCCAAACTTATGCAAGGGAAGTTTGAGATGAGCAGTATGGGGGAACTTAAGTTCTTCTTGGGACTCCAAGTAAGACAGACTGATGATGGCCTGTCCATATCCCAGTCTAAGTTCACCAAAGAATTAATTAAGAAGTATGGTATGGAGTCATCCTCCACTATGAGAACTCCTATGGGAACAAGTATGCCTATATGCAAAGATGATGCAGGTAAACCTATTGATGAATCTTTGTATAGAGGGATAGTTGGCTCTCTACTATATCTCACTGCTAGTAGACCAGATATTATGTATGCTACATGTGTCAGTGCTAGGTACCAAGCCTGCCCTAAAGAATCTCATTATACTGCAGTCAAAAGGATTCTGAGATATCTTAAGGGCACACCTAATCTAGGCCTTTGGTACCCTAGGAATAGAGATTTTCTACTAACAGGTTATTCAGATGCAGACTTTGCAGGCTGTAGAGAGGATAGAAAGAGTACAACAGGTACTTGTCAATTCTTGGGAGGAAGATTGATATCATAGAGTAGTAAGAAGCAGACCAGTGTGGGAATATCCACAGCTGAGTCAGAATATGTTGCTGCTGGCAGCTGCTGTGCACAGCTATTGTGGATACAACATCAGCTTAAAGATTATGGTATTCAAGTAAGTAGAACACCTCTTTTGTGTGATTCTAAGAGTGCAATTTCTATTGCTAATAATCCTGTTTCTCATAGTAGAACTAAGCATATAAAAATTAAATACCATTTTCTTAGAGAATATGTAGAAAGAGAAGACATCTCATTGGAATTTGTTAAAACAGATTATCAAATAGCAGATGTATTTACTAAGCCACTGGATGAAACAAAATTCAATAAATTTAAAATTGAATTAGGCATACTGACCATTGATTAGGTTATCAACAAACTTACAAGTGGCATTAGATTATCAAGTGGTATTGACAAAAATAGAAATTGGCTAAGTAAAATTGTGTCGACACATTCAGTGAAAATGTGTCGACTCAGTAAAGTCATGTCGACTAGTCAGAGAATATGTGTCGACACAGAGAATTTGTGTCGACACTTAAGAATCAAATAGTCGACTCATCCAGGAATGAAGTGTCGACTTCACCAGAATAGTGGTGTCGACACTTACAGATTTTGTGTCGACACTTATCCTAAGAGTCGACACAGAATTTCTGATGCTCTACTATGTCTCTCAGGTGTCGACATATCAACAATTGGTGTCGACACATAGTAGACAGACTTGCTGTCAAGACAATAGAAGTTTGTGTCGACACACTCCATCCGTGTCAACACATATAGACTGTTTTTGCCCGCCTTTTGATCTTCTTTCAATAGAAGGTATAAATAGGTCAAGAACTTATTCTGTCGACACGCTTACAAGGTTTTCGAGACTGAAACCCTGTGTCGACATTCTCTCTCTCTCTCTTCTCTCAAGCTTTCTCGTCTGATCAATGGCACCAAAGGTTGAAGATAACATCAACGAAGGATATGAGTTGGTACGCAATGCCTTTGCTGATGCCCCAACAGATATTCAAAGGGTTATAACTCTAATCTCCGAATCTGGAATAGAGTTTCTAGTTTCTGAACCTTCAAAGATATGGAAGAAGGAGGTGCTTGAATTCTTTACCTCTGCATCAGTGGATTCAGCTAGTCTCAAGATAAAATCCACAGTTCATAGGACAAAGGTGAAAATCACACCAAGAAGTTTGAGAAAGATTCTACAATTGCCTATAGTTGAGAATGAAGAAGAGGTCCCAGCTTCTAAGTCAAGGGAGGCTCTCCAATGGTGTGGATTGGATCCAACCCTGAAGATTGGAGCTGCTTTCAACAGAAAAGGAATGAATCAATAAGGAAAATTTTTGTCTGAAGTAGTTGGGAAAGTAATTTTGTGCAAACCAGGTGGACATGATAGGATTTCAGCCTATATGTTCAGCCTAATGACCAGAATTGTATTTACAATTCCAACTGACTGGTCAGCTGTAGTATTTGATAAGATCAAGGAACGAATTAAGAAGCCAAATCTGGCTAGAATTGTGAGTTTATACCTGACTGAAGTGATCCCTGAGGTTATGCAACAACTGCCTGGGACAAAAATTAATCCCATGAGGAAAATGGATATAAGATTATTTTCAAGGTGGGATAGGGTGCTGTCTAAAGATGTGCCTGATGAGAACAGGAAGGACACCCCTGTGAGATCCCCTGCACATGATCTAGGCACTGCCCAGCATCAAGAAGAGCAAGTGAGAAAGCAGGTTGAAGATCAGCCTGAGTCTATTTAAGATGAAACCATTCCTGCCCAAATGCAGGGGGAGCAAGCTCACTCTCCTGCCCAGAATGTATCTACTTCAGAACAGGTAAAGGGAAAGCAAGTGAGTTTTCCTGCCAAGGACATTCCTAATATTTTTACTCCTGCACAGGTACAGGGGGAGCAAGTACATTCTCCTACCCAGGAAATTCCACATACTGAACAAGTGCAGGAGGTGCAAATGTCTGAACAAGTGCAAGAGGAAGAACAAATTGATTTATCAAAAGATTTGAATATTGCAGATCTGGATGATTCAACATCTGTTCAAGCTCAGAAGGAATACACTCTAGATGAGTTATTTCCTAATATTGAAATTGCTACTGATAGAATAGAGGAGGAGCAAGACAATGAGAAGGCACTAGATATGGAGATAGAGCAAGAAGCTGAGAAGGAACAAGGAGTTGAGAAGGAGCAAGTAGTTGAGGGGGAGCCTGTGCATGTTGAGGCTGAACAACATGGCACTGAGACAGATATTCCTCCTATTTCTCCTGACAGAGTTCAAATTGAAAGTTCATCTGATTCTGAGAATGAAGAAGCCAGACTGGCTAAGAAGAAAAAGCTCATGGTCTTTAAGAGAAGGAGCAAAAGCTATAAGCAGACTCTACAAACTACACCTCTCCAATCTCCTTCTGAATTTAATTATAACAAGTTTATGATAGACTTGCAAGTTAAGTTGGATGAACACAGATTGGCTGTTGAAAAGTATGTTGATGAGAGCAATAAATCCCTTCAATTTGACTTGGCTCAAGATATTAAATCTATTAGATTTGAAGTAAATATGAATAAGAAGGAGATGACAGATTGCTTCCATAAGGGAGGTAATGCTGTAGTGTTTTTGGCTAAACAACAGCAGTCTATCCTCACTAAAGTGGATGATATTGCTTTAAAACAAGGTTATGTTTTGGAGAATCAGCTAAGGATGAATGATAATTTGACTGAATCTCACCATGAAATTCTTGAAGAGTTCACAAAGGCTACTACAGGGATGACTGAAGCAAGAGCAAAGGAGATGGAAGAGTTTGATAAGAAACTTCAAGAAGCCATTGAATCAGTTAAGACTGCCATCACTATATCTCAGAAGGACATATCTGACAAACTACAAAAATTGAAACCATATTTTAAAGAAGGTGTGAATTATCTAGATGGCCAGATCAAATTTCAGAAGAATGATCTAAGAGATCATATTACCAGAGAAGTCATAAAGGGGGAGAGGTTGTTAGTTCATGCTAGCTCAGAGCACACCAAATGGGTGACAAATAGTATTCGAGCCACATTGGGATATCCACCTTTGTGTGATGATGCTATGGTGGCTGAGTTCGGAATTCAAACAGGTCTACTTGAAGGCAATCAACCTGAGATTGCCCAAGTCATTTACCCTCCTCCTGATTTTGATATGATTGATCAGCAAGTTCAGGATATGTATAGTCCTCCAAAGGAGGTTACCAAGGTTGTTATTGAAAAAGTTGATAAGCTTGATGCCAACTTGCAAGAACAGCAAGATGCTCTACTATCCAAGAAAAGATTTAGAGAGTAGGCTGAACTTAAGCCAGATTTTGAGCAGTGGAGCCCTACTTCAAGAAATATTATACTAACTGCATGGAAGGCTGTAAAGGACCAAGTACATGATAGAGGGAAGTGGTATAATGAAATGGAATGGCAAAAGCATGAAGCTAGGCAAGAAGCTATAGTATAGTTCAGGAGAAAAGCCAAGCTGGGAAGGCTGCCACCAGATGCTCAGGAGCCGAGCAAGTACTTTCCAAAGCCCTTTCATTACTTTGAAAGGCAAAGGCTCAAGGAAGAAGCACAGAAGAAAGCTGAGCTAAAAGGCAAGAAGCCAGCTGAAGTTGCTGAAGCTCCTGTGAAGGCTCAAATCTAATCTGGCAAAGGAATTGTCATAAAAGAGCCTGATCAGTCTTAGTTCTAAGTTCTTTCAAAAGTGTTTTGTAATGTTTTGTTTAATCATTCAATGTAAACATCTGTAATCAAACATTACCAAGTTATAAACAAAATTTTGTTTGGAATCATATATTCATGTTCACTCTGTGATGAATTGTTAATATTTTGTTTATATTAAGTATTCCTGTAATGTCATACATCATCATATTATATTTGTTATAAATAGTGTATATCATTAACTAAAAGGGTTATGACTTCTCCAAAAAGGGGGAGATTGTTGGGTACATTGGAAAATGTGTACCTGATTTGAAGAAGCCTAACTTAGCTTAATGATATACATCAAGGTGTATTTGATGTTGTTTTAAGTTGACATGTGCAGGTGAAGAAGTATTAAAGAATACAGGAAATTATTCTAAGTCCATATGTCAACACCTGAATAAATTGTGTCGACACTTCAGAATAATTGTGTCGACACTTGAAGGAAGCAGTGTCGACTCACAGAAAGATAGTCGACCGCATTTGTGTCGACACTGGGAAGCAGTGTCGACTCACAAAAAGATAGTCGACCACACTTGTGTCGACACTGGGAAGAAGTGTCGACTCACAGAAAGATAGTCGACCATATTTGTGTCGACACTGGGAAGCAGTGTCGACTCACAGAAAGATAGTCGACCTCAACTATGTCGACACCTGAAGGCAGAGTCGACACATACTGAGTTCTGAATCTACAACAACTGTGTCGACACACAGGACTTGTGTCGACACACTGCAAAGTCAAGACCAAGTTATTTTCTGAAGAAAGATGAAGTGTTGAGTCGACACAAATTCTCTGTGTCGACTCATTCTCAAGATGAAGTTCTGAAGAAGCAGTGTCGACTTAAAGGCAAACTAGTCGACATCATCAAAGGCTGTGTCGACACCAAAGTCACTTGTGTCGACACATATAGACAGTTGGTCTCGACACTTTCTGACAGTCTGTCTCAACACTTTGCTGTCCAAGACTAAGGCACAGGATCTGTTTGAAGACTTGATAGCTTTGGGTTGCAACCGGTTAACT
This sequence comes from Platanthera zijinensis, assembly GCA_039513925.1. NCBI lineage: Eukaryota > Viridiplantae > Streptophyta > Magnoliopsida > Asparagales > Orchidaceae > Platanthera > Platanthera zijinensis. Next base: position 47,885,568 of record CM077087.1, on the reverse strand, counting down.
GATATTGTCAGACTTGTCAGAAGTCAGTTAGAAACCGGATCAGCCGGTTACCATGAAGAAGATCTATAAATAGACAGATTCAGAGAGAAGTAACAGATTGAATTTTGGCAATCAATTTGAGAAATCAAATCAAGAAGGAGTAATACACAAAAGAAGATCTTCATCAGAAGATCTAAGAAGATGATCTCAGGATCTGTCTAAGTAGAGTTCTTTCAAGAATTCAGAAGTATCATCAAAGGTGTTGGATAGAGAGGGATCCAGCCTCTTGAAGAAGAAGAAGGAAGCCATCATTGGTTTCTCAAGAAGCTGTTTGGAAATCAACTCAACTAAGTTTAGATTCAAGAAGCTTTGAAGAAAGCTCAGATTCAGTTGATTTCATCAGCTGATCAAGATTTGTCTTGTTCTTTTCTCTCTCAACAAAGGAAAGACATTAAAAATTTCTTTTCTAATTTCTGTAAGATCTGTCAATACAGATCTGAGTTGTAAGCCTGTGTTATAAAGGCTGAGTGTAGGAGAGTTGATCTCTGAGTGGTAGGACTGTTTGCCTGAGTGTAGGAGAAGGTTCTTCTCTGAGTTGTAGGCTTTGTGATAAGGCTGAGGTAGGGCTGTTGAGCCTGAGTTGTAGGAACCTTTTCAGGTTCTGAGCTGTAGGATCTGTGAATCTGAGTAAAGAGGAAGTTTGGCCGAATCTAGCATACTGCTAGATAGGTGAAGGGGGAAAGTGGATGTACCCAGACCTTGGGGAACCACTATAAAACAGTGTGCAATCTGTGATGATTAAATTTCTGTGACTGCTGTGCTGTGTGTTTTAATTCTGTAATTGAATTCTGCCAAAAAGTGTTAACAAGTTTTAGAACCTATTCACCTCCCCTCTAGGTGTTTAGGTTGTCTTGAAAGTAAAACTATCAAGGGCAACGACGACCATGGTAAAAAACTTAATTCCATGAAAATTTGTCTTTATCCCTAAGAATTGGTCATAGTACAAAATTGAATTCTATGGAATTGGACCAATTCCAATTCCGAGGGAATTCCAAACATCCGAACACTGGAATTGGAATTCTGTTTCCCCAATTCCAATTCCCAATTCCAATTCCAGGGGGCCGAACAGACCGTAAGGGTATTAATTGGAACAAAATTCTCCATTCTAAACCATTTCAGAATTTTCGCGACATATTTCTTTTGTGAGATCGATATCATCTCACCTTCATACTTCACCTCAATTCCCAAGAAGTAATGAGCACGATCTAAATCAGTTATCTCAAATTCTTTCTTTATCGAACACTTAAACTTTCCTGTCATTCCTTCATTATTTCCTGTGAAGATCAAGTCATCAACATAAAGACAAATAATTTAGAATTTACCTTTATCTTTCTTAACATAAAGAGTGTGCACATGAGGACATATATGGAAGTTATTCTTCTTGAAATAACTATCAATTCTACTGTACCAAGCACAAGGAGCTTGCTTGAGCCCATATAGAGCTTTCTTCAAATTGCATACTTTTTCTACTTCTCCCTCCTGAATATAGCGGGGAGGTTGGTCGATATGCACCTCTTCTTCCAAGATGCCATATATAAATGTCAATTTCATCCATTTGATTGACTCTCCAACCATGTTGAGCTATAATACCTAAAATCAATCTGATTGATTCAATACGTATAACCGGAGCAAATACCTCATTATAATCATAGCCATATTTTTGCTTATATCCTTTGACAACCAAACACTCCTTGTACTTCTGAACTTTTCCTTCCACATTTTGCTTAGTCTTATTGATCAACTTTACAAAAATTGATCTATGACCTTCTGGCAGCTCAGTAAGTTTCCAAGTGTCATTCTTCATAATAGAATGGATCTCTTGATCCATGGCCTTCCTTCATTTATCACTTAGAAAGACTTCTTCAAATTCCACTGGATCAACATCAACAAATAGGGCAAAATCTGCCCAATTTTCAGTCAAGATATCTTGAGATCTATCATAGAGATCTTGTAAACATCTCACTTTCTTTGGAGCAGAACTAGACATGCTACTTAATGATGATGAAGATGAACTGTGAGACATATTCTCCTCAGAAAAAGGTTCTTCATTATGCTCAACTCCACCATTTTCTTTTTCTCCTCCTTCAAATGGTATGGATATTGGACTCTTATCTTCAGCCCAAATCCACTCTTCTTCTTCATTAAATAGAACATTTCTGCTAATGATGGCCTTAATAGTCACCGAATTATAAAATTTATAAGCTTTTGATTGCTTACTATACCCAACAATTATGTACTTCTTGGATTTATCATCAAGCTTACCTCTTACTTTCTCTTGCACATGAGAGTAAGCAATAGTACCAAAATTGCGAGAATGGCTAACATATTACTTTTCACCACTCCAGGCCTTAAAAGGGGGCATTCCTGGAACACTCTTAGATGAAGAGAGATTCAACAAATAGACAACACATGCATCTACCTCAGCCCAGTAAGAGCCTGACTTCCCCTTTGCCTTAAGCATACTTCAAGTTGACTCCATAATTGCTTTGTTCTTCCTTTCTGCTATCCCGTTTTGTTGACATGTATTTCTTGTACTCAGTTGATGCTTAATGCTATTCTGCTTCAAAAAATCTTCAAAATCACTTGAGAGACATTATCCCCCTAAGCAGTGGCGGACGCAGAACTTTTTTCCAGTGTGGGCGCACTTACAAACTGTTTAAGTAATACGTCACCTTTGAAGATGCAACAAATGGTTTCTATTTGCACAACATCAGGTACAGATATAAAGTAAAAATGAGTTTAGAGTTTATGCTAGCAGATTACAGAAAAAATTATATCACATGTTAAGAAATATTTCTGATCACTGGTAAAAATTTTGGACTTAGTTACAACATCAATTTTAATGAGCATCTTAATCTCAAGTCATGGCTAATCAATTGGTAAAGGTGGCTGATTATGAGAAAATTAGTATGGATAATAAGAAAAAGGAACTTCCAATCATTTAGAAACAAATCCAGCACAAGCAGTTAGATCAGGTCAAAATCCCTCAGATGTTGCAAGACCTTCAAAACCCTAAATTAAGAATCTGAAAGACGGTCGATATTGTACAGATAGAAAATATGGAGCTTGCTTCCACTAAACATGGAGGATTCTTCATCAAAAGACTCCAACAGACAGAGTATTAGCAAGCAGAAATAACAAGTTAGAGCTATGAACAGACAATATTCGGGGAAAGACAAAAAAAATTGTATCGTGAACTTCGCCCAGGCATGATCATTCCCTAACCTCACTTTATCTTCCGATCAACCAACCCCATAAACAATCTTGGAATGAAAACATCATCAAAGTAAAATATCTACCCAACGAAGGCAACGGGGCTTACCTTGAGATGCCTTTGAGCGGAAGGCGAGGGGCATCCTCCTCAGATCTGTCCAGAGATAGTCGGTGGCCCTCTCAGATCTTGCCCTAGGGATGAAAATGGAAATAATGGCTCCTTCGCACATCTTGATCAATGGGCAGTTCACCGTCCCCCATTTCACCAAAGCTAGTGATGCAACAACCATGCCGTCGCCTCTTCTCACTGTCCAGGCGGCCGAGTCAGAGGGAGGAATAGGTGAGGGAGTTGTAGAAGGGAAGAGAGGGAGGAGAGGGTGGTGAGAGGGAGCGAAGGGAATGGGGGAGGGAGAGAGAAAGATCAAGAAGACAAAAGTGAGCGGAAGAGCGGGCGAGAGAGGCAAGGGAGGAAGAGACGAGGGGGAGGCGCGGCGGAGGATGAGGTGATACAGGGCGTTCACGATTTATCGAGTGTGGGCGGCCGCCCACACTCGCCCCAACGTACGTCCGCCCCTGCCCCTAAGTTAGAATGAAGAGTTTTTATCTGTCAATCACTTTGCTTCTCCACAAGAGCTTTGAACTCCTTAAAGTAACTGCACAACTCAAAATTTTTCTTTCAGAAAGTATACCCATACCTTTTTGCTGAAATCATCTATGAATACAACATCATATCTACCTCCTCCAATAAAAGTAGTTCTCACTGGTCAACATATTTCAAAATGAATAAGCTCCAAAGGCTTCAAAGATCTACAAGCATTTCCTTTTGGAAATGTAGTTCGTGCAAGCTTTCCATAAACACATCCTTCACATACTTTCTCATTACTCTCAATGAGTGGTATGCCACGAACTATCTTCTTCAAACCCATTTGAGATAAGGACTCAAAATTCACATACCCAAATCGATGGTGTCATATCCATGATTTGTCTCTCACAATGGTATTGAAATAATTCACAATTTCATCATTAAATTTTAGAGGGAACATCTTGTTAGGTGTCATGCATACCTTTCTAAGAAGAGTATCATCCTTGGTTTTATTCTCACAAACATCACCCATAAAAGAAACACCAAGACCTTTCACCATCAGTTGGCCAACACTGATTATGTTGTGTTTCAAACCGAGCACGTAATAGACACTACAGATGCACTTAATACCATTCTTTTTCTTCACTAGGATGTCACCCTGACCATGAACAGGTAGCCTCTTATCATCACCTGTTCGGACTTCCTTCTGAAAGGACACATCCATACTTACAAAGAGATATTTGTTACCTGTCATGTGATTGCTAAAACCACTATTAATGTACCACACTTCATTCACACAATTCACCTTTTCATCAGAAGTAAGAAACATGGTATCCTCATTTGAAGTCACCTTTTCATGTAGAAATGAAGAGTCTTTATTCTCTTTAGCCTGCTTCTTTCTACAGTACTTAGTTGTAAGTCCAAATTTCTAACAATGATAACATTGAACTTGAGATAGTCGTATTCCTCTATCTCTACGTCTACTTAAGCTTTCTCCTTGGTTGTGAATACTTTGCTACCGAGACCATCCACATCTCTACTATTGTTTTTCCCATTCACCTTCAGTTCTTCCTCCTCTTCCTTGACATGAGTATCTCCCCTGCCTCTTCCTCTGTAGCTTCCTCTTATAGAAAGTTTAGTATGAAATGCTTGCACAACTGTACTTGTATCATATTGCTTTATCCTAAGCTCATAAGACTGGAGAGATCCCATTAACCTTTCAATGGACAGAGTACATAAGTCCTTTGACTCCTCGATATTAAACAAAATGTTCTCAAACCTTCTCGGTAAACTTTTCAAGATTTTCTCTATCACTATTTTAGTAGGAACAGTTACACCATTGAGAGTAATTTGATTCACAAGAGTAGTAACTTGATTAAAGAAAGTTTCAATCGATTTCGACTCTTTCATCCTTAGCAAATCAAACTCATATCTTAGAGTTTGAAGTCTCACAAGTTTCACTTTGTCTTCTCCTCTATAAGCAGTGTATAAAGTATCCCAAGCCTCCTTAGCGGAATCTGATGAAGAGATCCGCTCAAAAATTACTTCATCAACTGATTGAAGAATATAGTACAATGCTTTCGTATCTTTCTTTCTCTAATTTTCCAGCTCAGTCATCTGTTGTAAAATAAGAGCAGTCACATCTGTCGGTTCTTCAACGCCATTTTCAACTAGATGCCATAAATCTTGTGATTCATACAAGACCTTCATCAAGGCATTCCATTTAAGATAGTTCTTACCATCAAAGCGAGGTAGGTGGGGCTTCATCACGTCTGCATCCATTTCTTCGTGAAGAGAGAATTCCAAAAATAAATTTCTCAAACAAGCCCAAACTTTGAGAAATCAAATTTACACAAAATTTGCCACCAAACACTTCCAAACTTTACAAAACCAACCTGATTTTGATACCAGATATTGGAGGTGAGGAGGAGAGATACCATCGAGTTTTGGACAACACAAATCCAAACTTCTCCCGATCTAGCTGCAAACAAGAGTTCCTGCAAGAAGCATTCACACAGCCATCAAGAAAGAGAGAGAAAGAGGAAGGTGTTGAAGCTGGGAAAATCCCTACTCCAAAATTTGTATCAATGCATCCTAAGTTTACTGGTCTAACGGTCGGGCTCGATGACAAACGGGTTAGAACATAGAAACAGAGGGACAATAAAATGGACCCAAGGCATTGCGGTAGGTAGGTCCCACTACAACCCAGATGCTTAGAAGAAGCTTCCCCTCTACAATCAAAGATGGACGAGTAGGGTACATGGGGGACACTAGCTGGGAACTTGAATCTTCGGAGAAAGGATCCAAAGGCTCATCTAAAAGTCCAAGGAAAGTAGTCAAGATCTTTTTTAAGATTTCGAAGCCCATATTATTGTACCCCTGAGGTCCTATTTATATACAAAGCCTAGGGGAGGGGGGTCTTGGTGAGGAGACCCAGAGCTGCGATCACCAGCTCTATCCTTCTGGCGACCTGACTCGGTTACTGGCGAGTATCGTCTGCTAATCATGTGTGATGCTCAACATACTTAGCGAAGTGACTGGTCGAAAGTCGCCTGCTAGGCGAGTATTACTGTTGCTCACCACTATTACTGCTCGGAGCTTGCTTGGATAAAAAGTTCTTTGAAGCTCGATCGTGCTACTGGGTGGTCACGGGACCTGGTGAGTATGATCCTCGCTGGTGTCTAAGGGTCCCCTTGCGCCCCATGTTGGCCATTAAATGCTGATCGATCCTTCATGTACTAGTGTTGCTCGTTGACTGCTGATCGATGACTGTTGACCCTTAACTAATATGAGTTGTACATAATCCCCGCTCTTTTCGGGCGAGCTTGGAGCTCGGAAAGAAACATCTAACCTCACATTCGACGAGGCTTTTGGCAAGTTCTCATCTCTACGATGCTCGACGGACACCCCCTTCGACCTCTATAATAGAGGGGGAGGAGATGACCCTGCAGGCGCCGCTTTTTGACTGCTGCAAGATGGTCTTCTCCGCTGAAGAGGTCGCCAAGAAGTTCGACGCCATGGGGGCCTTTCTTGGTACATGGCTTCAACAGCCTACTAATAAGCGCAAACGGGAAGGTCATGACAAGGAAGGGGATTGCCAGAGGAAGAAGAAGAAACTGAATAAGGATCCTACCGCTGAAGAGGAGTCCACCGTACCAAACAAAGAGCTCACAAACCTCGCAGAGTCTTCTCTCGCTCTGGTAACTACAAAATATCTGCTAAAAAAGATGGGTCTGGGTAAGGATATTGATGCTCCTATGGATGACTCTGCTTGCCAAGAAGACCAGGCGAGTACTCCTGTTGTTATGCCTCTGGTGGCCAGACTGCCTAGTATTGCTGACATCTCCCCTACTACCGAGTTGCCCACCTCTTCTTTTGTGCCCTCTGAGGTTGATCGCACCTCTAGAGCGGCGACTACCCAATCAGGTATGGTTACTACTCGCAAAAGATGGTTCTCATGATCTCGCCTCTCGGTTTTTTCTCCTGATGAACTTCAGTGTCTTTGTAGATAGTGCTCCATTGGTGGATCACGCCTGTCCGAGCAGCGGCCAAACGAGTCAGGTCCTCCTCTTAGTAGCTCGCTCCATCTCACCATGTGACTTCACCTTGGTTCTAGTCACCTGACCCATGAACTGCAAACCAGCCACCCGGCTGAGAATCTTCCAACTCCTACGCCTTCTCGCTCTAATGCTCCACCTTCCCATAGAGTTGTTGGGAAGGCGCCGCCTCCCCCTCCATCCCGATCTGGCGGGAGCGGGCAAGGTCAGCCCTCCAGGATGCCTTCCCCTGCTGATCTTCGACATCCAGACTCTCGGGGGAAGGGTCTGGCTAACATACATGCTGCTCCCACCTCTCCGCCTCGCAACGCACAAAGCTCTATAGGACAACACAGTGTTTGCATGGTCAGGTACCAGAATACATACCATCAAAGTACATCCCCTCAGCGGACGCGGATCTCTCCCCGACGGACTCCTCATCACTAGGAATGCCTATTCCCACGTCGTGAGTCTTCGGGTCACGAGAGATATCCAACTCATTGCGAGTATCAACCAACGGTTTTTCGCATCGGTAATGATCATTTACCTCTTCTAAACTGACTCTCCTCACCATCTGTGTTGACAATGGGCTGCCCTTCTTATAGGTCATCATGTCTCTCCCAGGGGAGCATTGATTGACGCCATTGGACTCCCTCTATGAGAGTACCAAGAGAAAGTGTCCTCGACCTATATTGACCTTGATATTAAATTTGATCAGCTGGCGATCTGCTAACCTTGTCAGCGCCTGGGCTCACTTGAAACTCGCGTATCCAAACTGGAGGAATCCAAGGAGCGCATGAACCTCGCGGAGTCTCACTACTCTGTGATTAATTTTATGGAACAACGCCTCGCGATGGTGGAACACCGGCAGGAGCTGCTTCACAATGAACTCTTCGCAATTCGAATGAGCATCGAGTTGGTGGGGCGAATAGCATGGATGGACGACAAAATACTGCGATGCGAAGAACTCCTAAATCAGGTGAACAAGTACATGTGGCGACTGCAAGATCGAAGTTTGGCTGGGCGACATGCTCAACCGACTAATCATCCGGGGAACTTGCACATGCCTTAGTTTTTTCTTACTTTTAATTCTGCGAATTTACCATTAGCTCTGTAATAATATTACTTTGTTTATTGTTCGATTCTGTATGGACATTCATTTAAGAAGCTCGCTCTGCCGAGTAATTAATTTGCGATTATCTCTTTCTTTTGACTTGTGTATATGATACAATATTTCTTTTCTGTTTGCGAGTATCAATAGGTAGGTCACTAGACTTGCTGTTAATGTAGGTATTTTTCTGTCCCTTTTGCGAGTATATAGGTCGCTCCTAACATTTGTGCTTAAAAAACTGCTCAAAGTTTGCGGGATACAAGGCGCCGAACTCTATCACGGAAGCACGCTGCCCCATTTGCTTTAATCTATAACTTGGAGGGCAGGAGGGGGAGGGGGTGTGAAATGGAACTGCTTTTTCGGAATCCTCTTCTTTGATTGTTTTTTGTTGCTCCTTTATAAGAACTAGCTACTCGCCATCCGGATGGTTTCTGACAAGGATACTCGTGTTCTCAAATTCAACCACGCCACAACTTTCACGGTCGTAATCTTCAAGAAACCCATTATCGACTCTGCTGACCTCAAGGACTTCAAAGAACGATTCTTCCCCCTACCGCGGAGGATCCCGCGTGAGGATCCCTCACAGCAACGAGCGAATCAACTCCATCTTCATTGGCCGAGCGGTGCTGCCCGTATTGCACTTCGAGGTTGGCCTCTGTTTGCCATTATGGCCGGAGTTTTGCGAGATCCTCCGGCATTTTGGAATTATGCTAGCACAAATCAAATCCAACGGGGTGGCGATCATCAAGGGATACCTCTCCTACCTGAGATCGGATGAGATTTTCTTCGAGCTGACGACCTTCAAGCAAATCTTCAACATTGGGGCTACTAAGGATGAGATCATCTTCTTCTCCAGCCACACCTGCATAGTGGATGGGAAGGTGAACAAGGTACACCGCTGGATAGAGAGGTTCGTGATCATCAGCGGCCCAGTTGGGGACATTCTGTTTGCCCCAAAATAGCCACCAGACAAGGGTTTCAATGCCACGGTCTTGGAGGGGCCTGCCCAGAATCTGTGAGTTGCCTTCGTTGGCAGGAAATTTGATGTCACATACAGGCGATAGGACGCTGCTAATCTTCCTTTCATCTGGCTGGGCACATGTATATTCTCGGCTTGCTTTGAATATGTCTAATCTCTATTTCTTAAAAAAACATCCTAATACTGATCTCGCTATGCCAGGTGTTTTCACAGTCCCACGGGAGCCGCTTCCATCCACCAAGGAACAATCCTTGTCAGCGTCGATGCCAGAATCTCAGGAGAACACCTCCGAATCACCGAGGAGATACCCGAAAATGTCGTCTATTCCTGAAGAGCCCGAGGTCGCCGATTCCCCAGTGCAATCTCCGATCATCGCATCTTCCAAGAGGCCGGAGCCTGGCGAGCCATCGAGGAAGAGATCTCACACCAAAGAATTCACCTCGAAGATAAAAGAAGCCGCCACGGAGGATGCTATCAGGGACTTAATCTCACACCCAAACTTTGTCCAGGGCATCGAAGGGGTGGACCGCTTTGGTCACCCCTTGTTCACCAGGGAAGATGGGGCTAACGAGGTCCGCCTCAACACCAACCTCCTTCCCTGGTAGGAGGATTGGGATGATGATGGCAGGCATATAATGTCGCATTTTCTCTGTACGGGTGAGAAGATGCAGCGGTGCTGCTGGAGTTAAGCACCTCCTTCCTTGCCAACCAGGATTCGAGGTCTTTGCTTCAATCGCTAGAGCTCGCCCACCAACTGGAGTGAAACTATAAGGTGTCAGACACCAGGTTCGAGATTCAAGGCGATCAGATTGATTCCTTCGTCCGCTAGCAAGCAGAGTCTAGGGAGAGGATCAAGGAGCTGGAAAACAAGATGCGATGATTCGAGGCCAAGGTTGCTGAAAGCAAGGCCTACGGGGTGATTTTGGTCAGAAAATTACTTGCTCAATATGTACTATCTGCACAGGTCGGCGATGTGATTTGATATGAGAGTCTTTCTTTCTGCAGGAGGCCGAGCTGGTCGCGTCCCAATGTATTTTGGAGTTGGAGCAGAAGCTCGCTGAGAGCCAGGTAGCGCTAGAGGCATGTCAAGTCCAGGTTGTTGAGTTTGAAATGCGGGAGGCTGCTAAGAATCAATCTCCGGAGGAGAGTGCCTTGGGTATTTGGAAAAAGATCCATATCGTTCAGGAGGATGCCCATCTCCTGAGGCGTGAGATAGACAGGATGGTCGATAATGCACTCCTAGCCCAACTGCAGTTCGAGAATCGGTTGATGCCGGGTTCCGAGGATATCACTGTAGATGACATCATCCCGGGTCTTCTTGTCATGCCATCTAACTCTCCAATGCCTTCAAGGTCGCCGATTTATGATGAGCATGATTCAGACGCATAAGAAGAAGACTAGGATGACGACGCCGACGTGGATGCTTCTTGAAGGTCTTGGGTTGTCCGACCTCCTCATATTTTTTGTGTATAGCAGGGCAGTGTAAAGTGCGGGGAACTTGCCACTTTTTTGGGAGATATCTGTAATCAAAATAGAAAAACCACATATTTTTTGCAATGGACTTTTCTGGGTTTCACCTATTCTTTTATTTCTACTTTATGGATGCTCGCTCGTTTTGATGTATTCGTAGGCTCTTAGGCATGATTTATGATGAATACTCGGTAGGCTCTTAGGCGGGACTCGAGATTAATGCTCGCAAGGATCATAGGTGTGGGAAGGTTGATACTCGCCATACACTTCCCCTACTCGCATGCACATACTCGCATGCCGTTGCTCGCACTTGTATGATCTCACCTGTATGCTCGCAAAAAGAAACATCATTATACAGGTTTGGTTTTTGCAGGTTTGGTGTCATCACTTAAGGATGTTTGCTGGGAAGAAAAATCAGAAAAATTTCTCTATTTTCCAACTACGATCCTCCAGACATGGGAGTGGTACTCTGGGGGGCCTCATAAGACGCACACTCTTGAGGCCGACACTTCATTTCAACCGACAAATAACTTAAGGGATCCAGAGATTGGGAATGATAATCGGAGGGGTCTAACGGTATGCACACACTCAAGGCCTCCATCCCATAGTGGATTCTCACCTCCCGAAACTTCTTTACTTAGCTGCTTCCAAAGGCATGATGGGTTATCCCACCTTATCGTTAATAGAGACACGTCCTGCTCCGCAGGACAAAGGATCGCTAAGAACGAGTCTTTATACTTCTCAAAGACCGATGATGCCTTTACACCAGGTGTTACTTTGTGAGGTCGACCCTTTGTCAAGTTCGGGAGGTTAGCATCGAGACCTATTCCTGATAGTTTTTCCAGTCGGATGAGAAGTGCGATCGGGTAGGTAGCTAGGCTAACATGAAAAGGGGGGAGTTAATCTCGACCGACAATGCAGGGGCTTAGACTTACAAGAATGCTTTTAAGATCAGACACACCATCACATCACCTGCTCTGGATTTTTAGGAGAATTAGATCGAAGGAAAGTTTCCTAAACCAATCGTGGAGATTGACTTCACTATTTTTAGCTTAACTTGAGGCGATTCAAACAAAGAAAACAACTCGTACCAACCCATGTTTTAGGGGATGAGAACTTTTATTAAAATGCAAAAATAACTTTACATACAAACAATCATTATATTTTACCGTTAGGGATAAAATCTCTTCAGGCCATCCCCGCTCAAAGTGCTTCCTAGCAGCTCTCCTTCTTGATTTTGCAAACGGTAGCCTCCAGTGGCTAGAGCCTTTTGGACGATGAAGGGTTCCTCCCAATTAGGATTCAGCTTGCCAACGATAGTTGCCCTTCCCACCACGTCCACCTTTTTCATGATGAGATCTCCTGCAAGGAATTGTTTGAGGCAAACTTTATTTGTCAAAATGCTTTGCCATTTGCCTCTCGATATCTTCTTAGCGGATAGAGGCTAGGTATCAAAGCTCCTTGATGTAGTCCAGAGAGAGCCTCCTAGCATCTTCATTCTCTAGGCGTCTTTCTTCACTATCTTCTCCTACTGCGATGACTCTCGGGCTCTGGACTTCGAACTCCACTGGGATGAGAGCCTTAGAACCGTGGGATAACTTGAAAGTCGTTTCCCCTGTGACTAAGTTAGGAGTTGTTCTCAGAGCCCATAAGACCAAAGGGAGTTGCTCCACCCAGTTCCCCTTCAGATTGGTGACCTTCTTCTTCAGGAGGTTGATGATCAGCTTGTTGGCGGCCTCCACCTGTCCGTTGATCTGAGGGTGATTTACATATGCAAATCGAAGATCCGTTCCCATCTGCTTGCAGAAGTCTTCTAGCTCCAAGCTGGAAAATTATGGGTCGTTGTTAGTGATGATGGAGAGAAGGATCCCGAACCTGCAGACGATCTCTCCCCAGATAAAGTTCTTCATGATCTACGGCATGGACTTGGCAAGAGCTTTCGCCTCGATCCACTTGGAGAAGTAGTCAATCATAACGAGAAGAAACTTCCTCTGATCGCTGTCCTGGGGGAAAGGGCCTATTAAATTCATTCCCAAGATGGCGAAGGGTCAATGGGCGGTGATTTCTTCGAGAAGGCTTCTGTATCTTCCGAATTATCGTCCAGAAGTAGTCGTGCCTCAAGATTATTTACTCCAGGGTGAGAGTACAAAAGTGGCTGCCAAACTCTCATGAATGAATTTCTTCGAGCACTCGAGGGATTTCAGATTCTGACAGGCATCTGGCCAGGGGGGCCAAGAGGGTCTTGGAATATAGTTCTCCTTCTTACAACAGATAGTAGGCTACTTTGTCTCGAAACTTCCTCCAGTCTCCCTCGCTGGTGTAAAGATGGCTTGTCATTAAGAAGGTAACGAACGGGTTCTTCCAAGAAGCTCTCTGCTCAATCTCCATCATGTCCCCTTCCTTGATGGATATTCAAAATTGTTCTGTCATAGTTCTATCGTCCCTTTAGCCGTACTTAGCTAGGTAGTCCGCCTTTGAGTTTTTCTCTCTTGGCCCATGCTCGACGATGAAAGTTTGAAAGTTCCCAATCAAGCCTCTTACTTTTATCAGATATCTTTGCAGGATGGGGTTTTCAAACTCTCCTCCACTTTGAGACGCGACCACCATCGAATTAGTGAAGGACTTGAGGTCTTGGATTCCCAACTCTTTGGAGAGATGTAAGCCTGCCACCATGGCCTCATACTCTGCCTGGTTATTCGTGTTGGGTAAGAGGATCTCGACTACTTGCTCGATCCTAGTTCCATGTAGGCTCACCGACACGATGCCTACTCCCATTGAGCTCTTGACCAAAGCTCCGTCCACGAACATCTTCCACGAGACTGGAATGGAAGAGCCTTCGTATTTTATAGCCTTAACCGAGAAGTCGACTAGGAAATTTGCTACTGCCCGGGCCTTGATTGCCACCCTTGGCGAGAAAGAGATGTCGAACTCACTGAGCTTTACTTCCAACTTCACCAACCTTCCCAAATTCTTTAATCTATCCAAGATATTTTGCAACATATGATTGGAGATTACCTTGATAGAGTGAGCATGAAAGTATGGCGGGATCCTCCGTGCCGAAATCACCAAGGCGGAAGTTAGCTTCTCCAAGATGGGGTACCTTGTCTCCGCCTGCCTAAGCACCCTACTCGCATAGTAGATAGGGTGCTGCCTCTTCCGCCCTTCTCTGAAGAGCACAAAGTTGACTGTCTTCGATTTCACTCCTAGATAAAGGAGGATATCTTCGCCTTCTTATGGGATTTTGGGTAGAGGAGCTTGAGTAAGCTGCTGCTTGAGCTTTCCAAAAGCCTCCCCACACTTCGTGGTCTACTCAATCTTCTGGTTTTCTCAAAGAGTCTTAAAAAATGGAGAGCACTTCTCTCCCATCTTGGATAGGAAGCAACTAAGACCTGCTAGCCTTTTGTTCACCCTCTGGACTTCCTTGGAATTCTTCAGGGGTGCCATCTCCAGGACGGCTCTTACTTTGTCTGGATTAGGCTCCGCCGCCCTCAGAGTGAGGAGGTGACCTAAGAACTTCTCCCTTCCTACTCTGAAGATGTATTTTGCCAGGTTGAGCCGCATCTTGTACTTTTTCAGAGTCGCGAAGGTCTCCACCAAAGCCTTAGTATGCTCTGTGATGCTCCTTCTCTTGACTAGGAGGTCATCCACATTTAATTCCATATTCCACCCCTTTTTCTCCTTGAAGACTTGGTACATCATTTTTGGTAGGTCGTGTCTGCGTTCTTTAGACCGAAGGGCATCATCTTGTAGCTATAGCAGTTGACTCTGGTGATGAATAAGATGTCGCAGCTATCAGGGGATGCATCCGAATTTGGTGATACTCTAAAAAAGTATCAAGGAAACTCATCATAGGAAAGCCGATGGATGAATCAACCAACGCGTCTATTCGAGGTAAGGGGTAGCAATCCATCGGGCAAGCTTTATTCAACATGAAAAAAATAAATACACAGCCTGCAGCCCCCTACGGCCTTCTTAAAAATTACAACATTGGAGACCCAGCCTAGATCCTGGATTTCCGAAACAAAACTTGCCTCCAGCAGCTTCTTTACCTCCTCCCGGATTGGTTCAGCCAGCGCAGCGATGCTCTTTCTTTGCTTTTGACGGACGGGGGAAACCTTGGGATCCAGGTTGAGGCGATGACAAACAACCTCTGTATCAATCCCTGGCATATTTGCGGCGCTCCATGAAAAGATGTCTATATTTTTTTGTAGGCATGTCGTCATCTCCACCTCCCCCTCTAGTGTCAGGGATCCTCCAATCTTCAGCATCCCAGGCTCTCCTCCCTCGGAGATTACCTCCACTTCCTCCAGATCCTCCACAACTCTCAGCCCATCCTTCCTTTCCAGGATCTTATCCAGCCTCTCTGTATCCTCCATCTAGCTGATGGTATTAATGACACTAATATAACACTCCTTGACAGCTTTAGGATCTCCATCACCTCTGTAGTACTTCAAGCACTAATTATATGATGATGGGACTGCCTTAAAGTAGTTGATGAGGTGTCTTCTAAAGATCGCGCTGTAGTAGCTTGTGCATCTACGATGACAAACATGTATCAGTTCGAGGTGACACTAAGCTCACCAGAAGATCTGCTCCTCCCTCCACCTCTTTCTTCTCTCTGGAAAAGCCAAAGAGGGGTTCGTCAGCAACTAGGACCCTGGATGCCTCCACCTATAGCCTGATGAATGTATTTTTGAAGATGACATTCACAAAACTCCCGTTATCCTCCAGGATTCGGTTAACGGATAAGTCCTTGATGGTGGCTTGGATGACGAGGGCAACATGATAGGGATTCTCATTCCCTAACATGTACTCCTCAAAAAAGTGATCTCCTCCAATGGAGGCGGCGCTTGAGAGGTTGAGGTGATGCTCTTGTGGTAAATCTGATGGAGACTTTCCTTACGGGAAGCTCTTAGCCCGACTCCTCCGTTGATCACTCCTACCTGCTCTCCTCCTAGGCGTTGGACCACCTCCCCGCGATTACCTTGGTCGACCCGATCCTCGTTCCTCCTCCTCCTTGGATCTTGGAATGCTATCGGTCCTACAGGGGCCTCTTACCTCATCTTTTCCCTCTCTGCCACTCCTGCCTCTAGCCTCCTCCTTGCTTCCTAAAAAACTGGATAAGACAAGGTCCCGTTCCCCTCTACTCCATGCAGATCGTAGTAAAGAGGAATCTCTTCTTCCTGGTTCCTCATCCGCAGGATCCTCCTGTGATGCGTATTCACTTGCCAAAAAATGACCATTGCCTCCTCCTAAGCTCTTCCATGCCTCCTCTCCGACTGGTTGCTATGTCTTCTCTCTTGGTTCAGGTACTGGGGTCTTCCTGGTGACCTCCACTGGGGCCGATTCACAAGATACTGGAATCATCGTGCCTCTTCCCTTCTTTTTGGAGCCGATATAAGCCTCCTCTTCACTTGTCTGTGAGACCTCTCCTGCCTCCTCTGCTCCTCCAACCCCTTGGGCTCTTCCCTTCTCCTCGGCTCCTCTATCTTTCTCTCTTCTTGCCTCTCTAACACTACTCTGGCTCTCACTCCCAAAGGTTCTCCTCTTTTCCTACCTCTCAGGTTCTCCCCATCCAGTCTTGCCAAGAAGTCGGGGTTGTTCTCCCCCTGCACGAACTTATTCGCCCTTTCGATCATCTCCTCAAAGGATCTCGGGGTCTTAGATTTGATGTAAAATCTCTCCTCCCGAGAATTGGGCACGACCGAGAAGAGATTTTATGCTCAGGACCGTCGCCTTATAATGACACCAACTATGAGTTAGTTACCACCATAATACAGCAACCTTGCCGACAAGCACGACCATTCACACAACCAACGAAAGAATAAATAAAACAAGCCCACACATCATATCATAGATATATAAATACATAAGTAAAGATCCACATGCGATAATAAAAAAGTACAAGAAAAAGAGCTTATGCCCAGTACATAAACACCATAAAATATCACTCTCTCTCAACTAATAACGCGGAAGCTAAACCCTATGATCATCAACCTAACAACGGGTAGTCGTAGTAGTGCTCGGCTCTGGCTCCTTTGATCATGGTGTCTCAATCTTTGGCTCCGCCTAGTCGAACTACGATGACGTCTCCACATGTCCTTAAAATGATGTGGTCAAATGATCGTCAGTCAAACTAGACTCAGCTGCTTCATCCCCGCCTCACCCCTGCGTCTCCTAGGCACCGTGTAGGAGGAAAAAAGTAGAGGACCAATAGTAGCAGAATGTACAAGAAAATGACAGTGGTATATATATAATTCTCCAGCAGTTCTTTATCAGCATAAGCAGTAAAGAAGAACGATAATTAACACAGTATAAAAGTATAGTAAGAGGAGTTAAGTAAAACTAGTAAAGTAAAGCAACTACACAACTATCACATAAACGTACCCTAACTTATATGAATGCACATACAAACATATAAGCTAACGTTTCCAAAATAGTAACTCACCATATAAAATAGTCCATACTAATTTATATGATGAGGATCTGCAAGTGCGTATGTCGTATGCTATGCTATGTCATGCAATGCAATAATTATATAACTCACACACACGACTCTGTGCATAGAACTTTCATGCATCCCCACTTTTTGGAGGTGGCCGACCTCTTAGGTACTAGCCATCGTGGCTCACGGTGGTAGTGGAGCGTGTGTCTACACTCCTAGGCGGTTAGGCACACTATCAGGCCTAGACCTCTCGTACGCCTCAATGCTAAGAACACAACAACGGAGCTCCTACGCACTCTTGCTAGAGACTGCTAGTATTCCATGGTCGGGTGCGCTCTTAGGGGACATAGTCTTCCAGACCTCAGTATAAACATCCTACCGGTCTCCCAAAAGGTCTACAATCCACACCAGAGCCATCGTACTTCCGTAGGTGTGCCTACTGAACCAGTACCGAATGACCCACCACATAAGCACAAACCATGTATAACAATACCCTCCCGAGTCTCCAGCTCGCAGGACCAACCCGTCTTGATATCGACCAACAACCCGAGCCACCGACTCGTAGGACCAGCAAGCCCTATATCACTTCAACCCACACAAGGGTTAGATCACTATAACATTCCTTAATCCTATCACACTACTCTTGTCTAACTTCCAAATCACTTAGCGATTTATAGTTAACCTTTGAATTCCCGAGGTCTATCCTGTGAGAGGCTTGTAACAGTACTAGGAACTATGATGAGCTGAACCCCATCATTCCCTTTCTCAAAGAACTTAGTAAAGTTATACTACCCTTAACCAAATCCACTCCCAGAGTTACTAAGTGTGTGACCTCTCCAAAGTATCAACTACTGAAAATACCAATTTTCCAAAATTGTTAAATGCAGACCATATGATCTTGTATGTGTGTATGAATAGGAATCCTCCAAACACTTGACTCAAGGACCTAAGATTATTTCATGAGACCCATCATGTCATCTTAGACCTAATTCCAGAGATTTATAATTTTCCTAAAATAACCAGCAATATTATAATTTTCCCAAATTATTGCTACATGTGATTTTGAACATGAAGTATCACTTTCTATTATCAAACTAGCAAGAGAAAATTATTCTAATATCATATTGAGTAATAATGGTTCTGGACCAAATTTCACATCATTCTAATAATATTCGGTATTTAATTTCTAATTACAAAAATCTGATCCACTAGGTCATGTTATACATGAAGTAGTATAAATATTCATCAAATAATTCCAGAAAAATTACCGGAGGTTAAAAATAGTAAATATTTATTTATTCCAAAAATTTATAATTTATAACTCAATTTGAGTACAATTATCTCATTAATATAGAAGGAGAAAAATGATAATTATAACTGCAACCCTAAGATTCTGACTTTAAAAAATTCTAATTAATTTATTCAGGTTTTATCATATGACATCATTGCTATTGGAAAATTTTCATAATTTTTGCAACTATTTTAGTCATCCTAATTTCACTAATACACTTGCATAACAAAAATACTAATTAATTCATTTGCTAAACAAATCAACTCCAAATATTCTAAAAATTCTTGAGGAGGTGTACATTCACTAAATAATTGCATGTATAAAATTTCACTTGATTTGACCAAGCCAATTTTGCTAAATTCACATGATACACCTTTTTGGCTAAATGCACACCATATCACTTACAACATGACAACTTGCAAGTGGGTTTCACCAACCTACTGAGGTTCAAATGACTTGAAATTTTTATCAGGGCTTTAAGCTCCCTAATGAACCTCTAACCAAAATTTGGGGTTAAAATAATTATTTTTCACCAAAATATTTCAGTTTTATTAAAAATCACATTTTTCCTAAAACCACAGGAAAATGTTGTCCAAAATTTTAATTTTTTGGACTGTAGTTGTATCTACAGTATATTTTTACATGCCCCAAATTTCATGTCAATCTCTTTAGCCAAATAAAAGTTATTAAGGAAATAGTGGCTATCCCACCCTAAGGATCAGTCTTACAAGAATTGCCCTATAGAGAGCCACAGTGCTCCAAATGACCTGAATTTAATTTCTAATTAAATTAGACTCACAGGGATACCTTTTTCATGTTGGGCACTTTTCATGATTCAGCCCCTAAAGGCCTCATTTGTCAGCATCAAAAAGTGCATATTAAAGGGGCAAAATATATATAGTAATTAATAATAATTCAAATCAACAGTTGTGATTTTGTCTTCCTCCTCTAGCTAAGGGACGGGATTCACCCAACCTGTAGCTTTTCTACAGCCATTTGCCGGCCATCCGACCACTTCCTCGGCCAACCACCGCCACCACCACCTCCGTTGAGGTGGTGGCTATCGCCCGACCAAATCATCGTCCATGTGTCCACCTTTCATTTTTACTTAGACAACCTATCTAATCAGTGTAACAAGTAACCACCTGTATACATAGTACTTAAAGCATGCATCAGAAACAAACATCTATATACCATTGTCCTGTAGGCCTTCTTCAAATATGGGACACTGTGATCAATGGACCCAATAGATATGATGAAGATATAGTTTGAGTTTAAATTTAATTGGTCATGCCCCTCGGCTTAGTGGATCAACTAGTCCACGGGTGAAAATATACATATATGCCGCGAAAAAAACTTGGTGTATTTCATTTGTTATTATTGGAACCTGAGACCAGACGATTCACTTTTCAAGTCTCAGCGGAATGTCTAGTCAGCAGTCTGGCGGTTTGGACCAGCGGTCTGTCATGTTACCTTCCCAGCGGCTTTGTAAGAGTTCGCAGGAGCAGCCTGATGGAAATCCATAACAGCGCCCGGGAGCTTAGTCGTAGCTGCAGTCTGGTTTGAATAGATACCACATCCTTGAACTATTGGAGATGCTTGATTGGGTCATCTCTGCCAGAGTTGTAGTTCAGGACGGGCTCTCTAAAGCCTTCAAGAACTAGGCTTACTAGTACTTCGTCACAGAAGGGGATTCTCCCTCCTTGGCAATGATGGGCTTCAAACTTGCGAGTATCCTCCTCATACTCGTCACCCGACTGAGTATCCTGGAGCCTCACTGACTGCTCCGTATCACAAAACCTGTTCTCTTGGTAGCTCATCGGCCGATACTGTGACAGTATAGGTTGCTCCCGCTCATCTCTTGTTCTCTCCTTACCTAGTCGCCTAGGCGGCTCCTCTTCCTCCGGCAGTGTCACGCAAAGAGGCGTAGTCACCATGACATCGGGGAGAGGAATAAACCCTACTAGGATGGACCTCTCGATCCTCCTCGCGAACTCCTCGAACACTACCACAATCACAAATCTGCCTTCTCTTACCGAATTGCCTACTCCTTTCGAGTTGTCGACTATCTCCTCATTTTCTCCTCCATCCACCTTCTTGCATACTCACAAAACTTTCCTTCTCGTCTACGATCCACGCCCACCGCACCAAAATGTTGAAGTCAGGAAAATCCCTACCCCAAAATTCGGATCAACGCAGTCTAAGGTTACTGGTCTAACGGTCAGGCTCAATGACTACATGGGCTAGAACACAGAAACATAGGGAAAATAAAAATGACTCCAGGTACTGCGGTAGGGAGGTCTCATGCACCACGTACCCGGATGCTTAGAAAATGCTTCCCTTACACAATCAAAGATGGCCGAGCAGGGTACAAGGGGGACATTAGCTAGGAACTTGACTCTTCAAAGAAAGGATTCATAGGCTCAGCTAAAAGTCAAAGGAAAGAGATAATCAAGATCTTTTTCAAGATTTTGAAGTCCATATTCTTGTACCCATGGGGCCCTATTTATAGACAAATCTTGGGGGAGGGGGCCTCTAGGCGAGAAGACTCAGCCCTGCGATCATCGGCTCTATCCTTCTGGCGACCTAACTCGGTTGCTTGCGAGTACCGTCTGGCGATCATCTGTGATGCTCGACACGCTTGGTGAAGTGACTGGTCGGAAGTCGCCTACTAGGCGAGTATTGCTGTTGCTCGCCACTATTACTTCTCAAAGCTCGCCTGGATAAAAAAGTCTTTGAAGATTGCCTGTGCTGCTAGGTGGTTACGCGACCTGCCGAGTATGATTCTCCATGGTGTCTAAGGGTCTCCTTGCGCCCCCTATTGGCCATTAAATGCTGATCGGGCCTTCATGTACTAGTATTGCTTGTTGACTTGTTAACTGCTGATCGTTGATCACTGACCCTTGATGAATAAGGGTTGTACAGAAGGCAGGCCAGAAAAATAAAAATATCATTTCTTAACCTTATCAGGTTCAAATAATTATTACGGACAAGTGTACTTCTTAGAAAGTCAAAACTCTATTTAATAAAAAAGTTTGAGGTTCGAACAAAATGATATGCCAACAAAACCCCCACTAGAACAAAATGATATGGAAGCTCCCTACTGGAACAAAACGATATGGAAGCTCCCTGATGGAACAAAACAATAATATTTGAAACAATTTAACTTATTTCTCGCATGATATGCCGGTGGTGATCGCGAGCACGCTGATTATGAATTGTCATCAGTTTGATGAGCCGTTTTTGCTGCAGCGAATTCACACAAAAATGCCAATATCATAAAATGTGTTTTGCGTGACAATGGTTTTGACCGCTACTATGAGTTTTGTTTTTAGCACACAAATAGATTAAGTTCCTTTGGTTAGGTTGGACACTAAGGAACCACAGTTCGTAAACATTGTGTTCATGACTGCATACACCATGCTAAATGGACTCTTACACTGCATGGACTGTCAGCATTATAATAGTTTGATTATCTATTATCTATGAGTTTTGTTTGAAATTAGTATAAAACAATACAAACAATTTTAAATTTGTATTTTTTTCCCGAATAAGGTAATGGGAAAGACATAACAAGTTCAAATTGGGAAATGCACTAAAAATGAGGTGTTACCTGAGAAATGAGGTGTTACCAGTTTGCGTTCGTGACTCGGCTTGGGGATCCTCCTAGCTTGCATTTTTTACAGATTTTTCGTGGAAATCGCTTGCGCGAAGGCCACCGTGGTCATAGCGGACTCTGTGGAGCCAAACTTGAGCTTTGTCTTTCACTCATTTTACTGTGAATTGAGAATTCAAATCACATCTTGTAGATTCTTGCATTTTTTTTATTCCACCTAAAGATTAGCATAGCTTAAATTTGGGGATTTTTCATAACTGACAATGTTATATCTACTTTTGGTGCAGTTAGTCATTTAAAGGTTCTAGGGCACTACTTAAAATCAAATTAGTACAATTGTTTTCTTACACAAAATTATATTTTGATGTGGGGACGGATGCCATTGTGTGAAAATGACTTGTTTCAATTGTTGCACGATATTCGATAAAACGCTCTGTTCATCAAGCAAATTATGTTAGAAATTTTACTTTTATAATAAAATTTATTTTCAATTTTTCTTTAGAAAAAAACAATATAATATTTTAATGGACTTTTCTAAAATGAAAAAAAAAAGAATTTAGAAAGACATGAAATTAAATATAATAAAAAAAATAAGGAATCGAGTCTGTGTAAGGCGTGTGATCACTGCCCTAAAGAAGTTGCACCATCCCCTGACAGAGTTTTCAACTGATGCTCACTTCCCCAAGGTACAACACCCGGCTAAATACCGAAACTCCGATGTGCGCGGACACAGAAAAAGCACAGAGCACCTGAACTTTCGCTGGATGAAGTAAACATAAAAGCTAGAAAATATAATATGAGATATAAGAGTATAAGAAGAAAGATGAGAAAATATTATGTATATAAGTATCATATTTTGTGAGCTATTTATAAGTTAAAAGATCAATCTCATAAGTTACTAAAATATTAAAGATATTAAATTAGGATAATTAATAATAAATATTAATTATCTATTATTATTATTAATAATGTTTGTAACATCAAACATTTCATTCTTTGAAAATATAATATATAATATTATATATATATATATATATATTATAGTTAAGTTTATAATTAATATAGTATTTATTATATATTTAACATAAATAACATTAAATGTTTATAATATTAAATGAATGTAACATATCATAACTTATAAAATAATGTTATAGATTTATATTTTTAATTTTTATATCATAAATGAAATAATTAACGTTTATCGATAAATATATTAGATAATTTATATTTTATCGTATGTGAGAGATTAGAATGCTCGTATGATTATTTTGAGCTTTTTTTTCTTTAAGTGAATAAAAATTACAATAATCCCCCACAAAAGTGAAAAATATCAAACATTATTAAATAATAGATTAGTAATAATTAAATAATATTTGCTTCATGCAGTTATATCTAATGCAATTGGTATAGGTGGAATAGTTAACTTAAACCTATACTTAGTACTTATTATCTTTATTGAAGAATATAATGTGCTAGGAGTCTTGAATTATATTTTTCTGACCAATAAATAAAATAAGAACATATTAGATTGGTCATTTTTTGGGTTATGGCGGTGGGCGATTTAATGACCATGCACATCCCTTGATTTTCGTGGAGGTTATTAGGGCTCAGCCCAAATCCCAAAGTCGTCGTGGTCTCACGACTACCCCCACATAGGTGGCGCCTCAAGAGATATTTGTAATACATATCTCACAAAATTATGCCTTTGACAATCATTAAGGACTAAGCGTCACAACCCATACCGTTACGTGGAGAACTTTTCACCATAGGAATGAGCAAAGAAAGATACATCTATCTTTTCTAATTTGTGCTCCTCACTTGGCTAAATCAATAGTTTTATTTCTACCACATTGAACCTAATTCATGAGATCTACAATCACATCGGTTGGATATCTACCATTGGTAGCAAACTTATGTGGGCTTAAGCCCCATTCCCTCGATGATTTATTTATCTCATTTTGGGACAAACCTTTTGGGAGATTATCAGCCAGATTTAATTTTGACTTTACATATGTTGTGATATCACATTCTCCCTTCTTTTGCTTCATGTACTTGTACCTGAATGTTATAAATTTATTCATCTTTGAATTAAATATATCAAAATCAATTAAAACAATCAATAAGCAAGAGAGTTGACAAATGAATGTGAAATATGACTATACTTGAAGGTTAATATATGATCTTTTATTTTTATTTCAAGACAACATCACAACTTCTAAAATATTATTATATAAATTTCATTTACTCAATAATTAGTAATGAAAATGCATTTGCACTATTAAGAGAGGCATAATTAATAAAAATAAAATCTATAATTTTAAGACTTATCTATTTTATTTTAAGTTTGGGGAAAGAACTTTAGCTATATACCCCTACACTTTAAGAATCTAAATGTTTGATCTTTTAGACTTAAATGATTTGTCGGTGAAACTCATTTGCTTTTCAACTTCGAAATTACTTTTTTAATATATATATTTTAAAATAAGTAAAAATATGTTTTTTTGAAGTGATCTATTAAAGTTACAAATTACACTCACCTTTATCAGGTTGATGATTTGATTCACAAATATTAGTATAAATAATTTATAATGACATAATTGTTTTATTTATGATCTTAAAATGTTTTCTTGCAAATTAGAGTGTACACAAATTTCATATCTAGTATTAAATAACATATTTATCTTAGGTAATAGATCTTTTTTTTTCATTTTTCATTGATTCAAAATTTACATGTCCTAATCTAACATGTCACATATCAACTTGATTTACTACAAAATTTACAATATTTAATTTCAATAAACCATTCAAAAATAAATTAGTTCCTAATATAAATATAATAATATTTATGATATAATTTTTTTTAAGAATATAAATGTTTCACTTATATTAACATCATTTATTATATAAATGTTTACATTTATTATATACATCTTTATTATATAGAGATTCATATTATATAAATATTTATTAATATACATATATGATATATGTATATGATAATATTAGCATCGATAAATTTTTAGTTATTAAACACATTAATTAATTTATTATATATTTACAATTATATTTATTTTAACGATATTAAATAGAATTATAATGTAATTATGTAATTTTAATATACTATAATGATAATAATTATATCACTTAAAAGAAAAACAATATATTTTTAAAAATCATAGTATTAATAATTATATATAATATTGATATTAATTATTATGCATCAATAAATTTTAAAACAATTACATTAATATTAAAATAATCTTTTTTACAAAATTATCTTGTACTAATAAAGATACTTAAATAAATATTCAAATATATATATTTTTATATTCTTGGACTTTCTGAGGAAAACCCAATGACGGACTCTCAATATTACTAGGCAGTTTGTGGGATGACAACCCAACACGACCCTTTTGTAAGAAATTAAGAGGTGGAATGCAATTTCTTTAGATTGTTAGAAATTTTACTTTTATAATAAAAATTATTTTCAATTTTTCTTTAGAAATAAACTATATAATATTTTAATGTTCCTTTCGAAAATGAAAAATAAGAATTTAGACAGGCATAAAATTAAATACAATAAAAAGTTAAGTAAGGAATCGAGCATGAGTTAGGTGTGTGATCACTGTCCTAAAGAAGTTGCACCACCCCCGACAGGGCTTTCTACCGACGATCACTTCTCCAAGGCACAACACCCGACTAAATACTAAAAATTCGATGTGCGCGGACATCGAAAAAGCACAGAGCACCTGGACTTCCAATGGATGAAGAAAACGTAAAATAACTAGAAAATATAATGTGAAATATAAGAGTATAGGAAGAAAAATGAGAAAATATTGTGTATATATGTATCATATTTTGAGAGCTATTTATAAGCTAAAAGATCAATCTCATAAGTTTCTAAAATATTAAATGTATTAAATTATTATATTTATTAATATATATTAAGTATGTATTATTATTATTAATGTTTATAACATCAAACTTTTCAATCTTTGATAATATAATATATAATTATATATATATTATAGTTAAGTTTATAATTAATATTGTATTTATTATATATTTAACATAAATAACATTAAATGTTTATAATATTAAATAAATTTAACATAACATAATTTATAAAATAATGTTATAGATTTATGTTTTTAATTTTTATATCATAAATGAAATAAATAGCAGTTTATTAATGGAGGTGTTTGATGGGTTTCGCTTTCATTTATAGGAAGCAAGGAGCCCCCCATGATCTCCACTCAAAGAAAGTCATGGGTGGGCCCCCCCATGATCTCTCATGGAGGTGATGGAGGCGGCCCCACTCCCTCCCCTCGTGGGAAGAACCGTCGCCGGCAAGAGGCCGAGCCACCGCCGGCGGCCAGCACTCCCTCGGCCGCCCCGGCCACGGCCGCCGCGGCCATGGCCGACCGCAACCATGGCCGCCCTGGCCTTGGCCGCCGCAGGAGCGGCCGCCGCGACCATGGCGACGGCCGCGGCCGGGGCGGCCGCGGCGGCCGCGGCCGCCCCGGCAGCGGCCGCCCGCCCGAGCCTCGGCCGCCCCGGCCGTGGCCGCGCTGGCAGCGGCCCGTGGCCGCCCCGGCCGTGGCCGCGCTGGCAGCGGCCCGTGGCCGCCCCGACCACGGCCTCCCCGGCCACGGCCGCCCCGGCCACGGCCGCCCTGCGGCCTTGGCCGCTCCTGCCGTGGCCGGCCTCCCTCGCCGGCCGCCCGGCCGCCGCCACCGTTATGGTGGCCCGCCATCATGGGAAGCCTCCCCGCCGTCCGATTAAGGGGGAGGCCCTCCCGGCCGTCCGATCGAAGGGGTAACTACCCACTACCCCACCACTTTAGTGGTGGGGCCCGCCATGATCCGCCCCTGGAGGATATAAAAAGACCCCCCGGGGACTCTTATTTCTTACCTTTTCTCTTCTCCGCTTCTTCCTTTTCTTCTTCAGGTGAGAGCTCTCCTGCCTCCTCCACCGAGTCGGCCACCGCTCGTCGTGAACCTCCAACAGCCACCATCAGCCACCCGTGACAACTAGCTGCTGTCAGCGGCTATAAGCACCCCACCAGCGCACCGTCAGCCAAAGGACATCTAGGACCGCGAGGAAGCCAAAGGAAGAAGCGATCCGAAGCCAGCAAGCGCGCGCCAGAAGCATCCCGCACGTTTCCCCTGTAACGCCCCCGATTTTTTTTTCCTGCGATTTTTTTTATTCTCGTTGGCGTTACGGTGACGCGTTTCCGTGGCTTGTGCCATGTGTGGAGTATGGTTTAGCTCCTTAGAACTCAGTGCCCTGTTTGGTAGCCTGTTGGCAAGATCTCCCTAGCAAGCCGAGTCGTTTTGGGTGACTCGGTGTGGCCTCTCGGGGGGATGGTTGTGTTTGGCTTTATTTGGGTATAACTCGAGTTCTGTTTGTCGAAAGTTAATTTCGACTTCGCCGTTGTGTTCGTAGCATGGGTATTTAGCTACGATGTGAATTTCGTCGAATTCCGAAGTGATTCGGTTTTCGTGTCGTTTGGTGTGTTAATAGTCTATGTGATCAATTAATTAAATTGATTTGGCTGTCCTGTAGCCTTTCAATTTTGACCGATTATTAAATTCTGCGGGAGAATTTAATTGGGCAGTTATTGCCTTGCCTTGGTGGCAGCCATATTTTTGGCTTATACCTATTTTGGTATTTACTTAATGAAATTAAGTAATTAGGCGTTTTAGGGTTCGGTTATGGATGAACCGGTGTTTAGCTTTTCGTATAAAAGCTTTTCTTAAGAAGTGACGGCCCACTTCTTCTTCCTTTTCCTGAGCGAGAACCGTCCCTGCTTGTTCGCGGAATACAGAGGAGAAAACCGCCCGTCCTGTACCTCCTTTGGTCGGCGATTCCGGGCTTGTTCGTGGACGTAATTCGATTCCGAAAGCGGCGTTGTCTTGCTCTCTCCGAGATCTTCGTTTCGACGGTAAGATATTCGATTTTCGTGGAGTTTTGATGAGATTTGGGTTTCGGTTTTGGAGTTTTCCGTCATTAATGGCCGTGAGATTTGTTCTAGGTGCTGCGGCTGTTCGTTCTGTGTAATGAGGAGGAAAGCCGTCCAAGCTTCGCTTAAAATTGAGGCAAGTGGTATTCTTGCCCTTGCCAAGTTTCTTTTTAATTATTCTTGCTGAAATTGAAATCCCTGTTAGCCCAGGTTAGAGGCCTTGTTCTCATTTTTCTTGCTAACTATAGGAGTTAGTTCTTCCTATTGAACCCCCCTACTTGTGCTGTTGGAACCCAACTTTGCCGGCGTGATGCCGTTTATCTTTGTTCAGATTTGCTCTGGTTTGGGTGTAGCCGAGAGGGAGTGTTAGGAGGGGGGGTGATTTTCCCGAATTTGTTAAGTGTATTACTCGAGTATTGGAGTATGTTACTCGTGAGGTAGAAGTGGATTACTCGGGTATTAGTTCTGGAGTACTTGAGTAGGTGGTAGTTACTCGGGTTATGGTTTGGAGTACTCGAGTAGGAGGTATTTACTCGAGTATGAGCCTTTAGTTACTCGAGTAGTGGATTCGAGATACTCGAGTAGTGGATTCGAGATACTCGAGTAGTAGCTTTGAGATACTCGAGTAGAAGGCTTTAACTCGAGTGAGTGGTTTAGTTACTCGAGTAGTCGGCACCTACTCGAGTGGGAGATTGGAATACTCGAGTATTAGGTTAGCTACTCGAGTACTGAACTTCTCCCTGCTTCTAGTCTGGATTCGTTCGTCGATCTCTGGATGGAGATCGTCGATCGCTGTATCTGCCTTATGTCGTTCGACTATTGTCGATCTCCGTTCGACGCTCAATGAGCGTCGAGCTCAGCTCTTTCTGTCTTAGCGCCGTTCGACGCTCGACGTTTTCTGGGAGGAGAACGTCGAGCTCAGGATTAGTCTTGAGCCGTTTGACGCTCGACGTTTTTCCGGAAGGAGAACGTCGAGCTCAGCTCTTGTCTGATAGCCGATCAGCGCTCGACGATTTCCTAGAGGAAGATCGTCGAGCTTCGCTCGCCTGTAGCCTTCGATGATCGTCGACCTCCAGGATGATGATCGTCGGGCTTCTTTTGGCCTTCAGCCGATCGACGATCGTCGACCTCCGACTGACGATCGTCGAGCTCCGTGTTACCTTAGTGGGTTTGTGGTTAGAGTTTGGTTTTGGCTTTAAGTGAGGCTAACTCACTCAACGCCAAGGTGTAGGTAGGCACTGAGTGGGTCTCACTCAACGCCTTATCGTGTTGATTCTTTTCAACCCTCTTCTTTACCTTGATTTTGTTCCCGAGTGGTTTTTTTTCTTGTTGTGTTGCTGGGTTATCTTATTGGCCATTTCTTTACATTCTTGGAGGCCGAATCGTGGGTCGTGGTTAGTAGTGGTGGTTTGTAGCTCTTCAGGAGGGTGGAGTTGTGTGATATAGCCAAGGCCACTCTTGTTTTTCTTGCTCCAGGTACAGCTGGGCATGTGTGGGTGGAAGGTCGCTTGTGCTTTCACGTGTTGACCCTCGAGCTTTTTGACTTGGACATGGTGGATTGGGGGACTGCGGTTGCCTCCGATCCGATTCCTCGTTGTTTGTTTTTGCTACTACCACTTCCCACAGTTTAGGGTGTTAGAAGTTTCTTCCTTGGTAGTTTGCAGCACTTTTGGCTCTTGGTAGCCTAGTAGGCCCTGCAGGATGTTGTTCCTGGGTTGGGTTGTTGCTGTTTTCTTGCACGTGGTGCATTTTTCCTGTTGTCCTGTTTTTGGACAGTTGTGACTCTTTCTACTGCATGTTTTTCAGTTACTTCTTCCTTTTGGTTGACTCCTACATGCAGTTATTTTTACCTTGATTTGCTTGCTGAGGTATTCTGTTTTTCTTTGGAATGCCTCAGGTTCTGAGCTGTAGCCGGTCTGGTGGCTAGTTGAGGCAGTGGTGTTGCTGGTGGACTCCCGGACTTTGGAGTTCCGTTTACCTTATTAGTGAGGTAGTTTTTTAGTACTTTCTTACAGACAGGCATGTATGCCAGTGGGTTCGTGTCAGGTTTTTGGTGCCCACTGGTAGTTGTTACCTTGTACTAGATATATTACTTATGCTGCTACCATTTTCTGGAGATAGTCTACTTGCTTTGAGAATGAATTATGCTAGGTTGCTAGTTACTTTTAAACTATAAATATTATTATAAATGAAGCTCATGATCAGCATGTTTTATAAACTTAATCACTATTTTCCAAATCACGTATGAAAACCGTTTTCTTATATATTGTATAAATTAAATGTAGAGGCTTGCATAGCGTAAGTGGTTCTCTTAGGACCCTTATGTGCTCTTTAGGATGTCAAACCTAAACAAAGTATTTTTTTCCGTAGCGTACAAATATCGTTTTCTTTTGTGGACTAGGTGATCCACTGAGCCGAGGGATACGGTCTCTAAAATATAACTGATTTTCTAATCATTAAACTAAGGATTTTTCTTGCATAAAGGTTGTAGTTGGTTTGCCTGAGCGTCTGCAGTTATCCTCTGCTTGACGTGGCATCATAACGCGTATTTTCTCATACTCTGATACTTCTTATATTCGGAGAAAATGCGGGTTGTGACAGTTGGTATCAGAGGGAGGTTGCTTGACAAGTTAGTTGAGCAACCTTCCTTTGTTTGCTTTTGGTAGTTCTGCATCATGTCATTCACACACCGATATGTCATCAGCACGTCTTGGCGAAAGCACAAACACTTCACTCATGACATAACATGAAGTATACGGGGCATATTATGTAGTATGGGATGCATAATATGTGTTCGTATATGGATCCACCATAGGGGCTACATGTGAGGGTTATGTAGTATGGGATGCATAACCTCACCACATGACTGCAACTAGCACGTTTCTTTTTCGTTGCATGGGAATGTTATGTAGTATGGGATGCATAATATTTTCATGCATACGCCGCTCATAACATGTATTAGGGCCTTTTTTAGAATGCATAGCACAATCATGCATAACATATCATTGCATAAGCACAACGTGCCAAGCTAAAGATTTGCAGGATAACATATGTACATACATAAGTTTTCAAATTAATTTAAAGTCATGCATTCGATCTAGGCACAAGAGTTAGTATGGTGGTGGTTAACCATCCTAGGTTAGGGCATATCATCAAATTTTTGTTAAAAGATAAACTCTCAGAGCAAGTTTAGCAGCTTTAAGTCTATATCTATATATGTACTGTCTGTACTTGTGTTTGGTTCTAGTCGTTGATTGGGGATCTGATTGGGATATGTTGATATTAGGATGGCTAGGCGACCTGCGACTCGATCGACTCCCCTATCTGAAAGTGAGTCGTCTGGGGCTCAGCATGATGCGGTGATCGAGAGTCTGCGTCAGAGTAGCGATTCTATGGGCAGGCAGTTGGAAGAGGTGCGATCCCAGATTCAGTCCTTGGTGGCAGTAGTGGTAAGGCAGGCTCAGGGGGTGCAAGTTCCTGCTGGGGGGATAGCTGTTCCTCCTCCCCCTGCACCCGTGAGACCTCCAGTGGTGGTGGCAGCGGAGATGGCCTTCATCTCGTAATTTCAGAGACTGAGCCCTCCCACTTATGACGGGAAGGCAGATTTCATGGTTATAGATGATTGGCTGATCTCCATGGAGGAGATGTTTTCGTATTTAGGGATTGCTGGTGACCAGAGGGTGAAGTTAGCCACCTATCAGCTCAAAGGTTTGGCGAAGAGTTGGTGGCTGAGAGAAAAGGAGAGCCTAGTAGCTGGATGCTCTTGGAAAATGTTTAAAGAGATGCTGTTGAGGAAGTTCTTGCCTTCGGTCGAGCGTGACCGCCTTATGAATGACTTCCTTTATTTGAAGCAAAGGCAACTCATGGTGGGTGAGTATGAGATAGAGTTCAGTAAGTTGAGCCATTTTGCCCCTGGATTGGTCAGCGTTGAGGCTGATCGGGTTAAGAGATTTCTTGGTGGTTTGAGGAGCGAGGTGCAGCAGTTGACCAGTGCTTATGGGTCAGTGACTTATGCTGGATTTGTAGAGGCTGCTCTGAAGGTGGAGGCTATTGAGACGGCAAAGAGCAGAGGCCAGCAGATGAGAAAGGACAAGAGAAAGTCTGTCGAGGGGAAGAAGCCCCTAGTACCCGATGTTGTTCCAGGAAAGAGGAGCAGAGTAGTGTGCAGTTTCTATGGCCGGTCAGACCACCCTGTTGAGAAATGTTTTAAGAGGTCAGCAACTCAGAAGAAGGAGCAGGTCCATGCGATTCAGGGTGCTCCTAGGAGAGAGGTCTCCTGTTCAGTTTGTAAGCGATCTGGGCATGATGCGGCCCAGTGTTGGACCAAGGATAGAGTCTGCTTTCAGTGTGGGCAGAAGGATCACATCAAGTCGAGGTGTCCTCAGGTTCAGTCAGTTCTTCCTGCAGTTCCATTACAGGCCTTACCTCCACCTCCGCGTGTGGACAAGGGAAAAGGGAAGCTGAACGTGATTTCTTCCGTGGAGGCTCAAACTTCGACCCAGGTTATTTCAGGTTAGTTGATTGTTGTTTTTCTAGCCTAGTAGTTTTATTTGCTAGAGTGTTGCGGTATTGTTGTGGTAGTTCCTTAGTTTATGTGTTTCTATAGGGAAGTTTTAGGTGAAGAACCGCTGGGCGCGTGTTCTGTTTGATTCCGGCGCTACCCACTCGTTCGTGGCTAGAGCCTTTGTAGAGCGTCATCGGTTGACTATAGATCGTGTTCAGGATTCCTTCCGTGTCAAGTTTCCCTCTAGTGAATCTGTGTTGTCAGATTTGGGCATTTTGGATTGCCCGGTTTTGTTGGGGGACTTTCTTGTAAAGGCGGATCTGAAGATGATTGATCTGGAGGAATTCGATGTCATTTTGGGTATGGACTGGCTCTCTCGGTATGATGCGGTCATTCAGTGCAAAGGAAAGCGCTTGGACTTCATCAGAGACGACGGTCAGCCCGGCAGCGTGTATGCTGTTCTGTGTCAGGATTTTCCTGTCATCTCTGCGGTATGTGCTCAGAGGTTGTTTCTTTCTAATTGTTGTGTTTGTTTAGTCTCGGCGGTGGGAGCCGCTGTTAGCGTACCACGCTTGGAAGAGATTCCTATTGTTCGTGGTTTCGCCGATGTTTTTCCTGATGATCTTCCTAGTCTTCCTCCTGATCGGGATGTTGAGTTTGTAATCGATTTAGAGCCGGGTACGCGTCCTATTGCTAAGGCATCGTACCGGATGGCCCCTCGTGAGTTAGAGGAGTTGCGAGTTCAGTTGGATGAGCTGTTGGCTAAGGGGTTTATTAGGCAGAGTTCGTTGCCTTGGGGTGCTCCTGTTTTGTTTGTAAAGAAGAAAGATGGGTCGATGCGGCTTTGCATCGACTATAGAGAGTTGAACAAGGTCACTATCAAGAACAGGTACCCTCTGCCGAGGATCGATGATTTGTTTGACCAGTTGCGTGGTAGCACGGTGTTCTCCAAGATCGATCTTCGTTCTGGATATCATCAGCTCAGGATCCGTGGGGCGGATATTCCACGGACTGCGTTTAGGTCGAGGCATGGACACTTTGAGTTTTTGGTGATGTCGTTTGGTCTGACCAACGCACCTTCAACCTTCATGGATATGATGAACCGGGTGTTCAAGGATTTCCTCGATAAGTTCGTTGTGGTCTTCATTGATGATGTGTTAGTTTATTCTCGCAGTGCTGAGGAGCACGAACAGCATTTGCGTTTGGTTCTGTCAGAGTTGAGGAACCACAAGTTATTCGCCAAGTTGAGCAAGTGCGAATTTTGGTTGCCTCAGGTTTCTTTTCTAGGCCACGTGGTGAATAAGGATGGGATCTCGGTCGATCCAGAAAAGATTTCAGCAGTGATGGATTGGAGTAGACCGAGTACGCCTAAGAATATCAGGAGTTTCTTAGGGTTGGCTGGTTATTACAGGAGATTTGTGGAG
The DNA here is from genome assembly GCA_039513925.1 of Platanthera zijinensis. NCBI lineage: Eukaryota > Viridiplantae > Streptophyta > Magnoliopsida > Asparagales > Orchidaceae > Platanthera > Platanthera zijinensis. The sequence goes on along the minus strand of CM077087.1, from coordinate 47,851,392 downwards.
GGTTTCTCTTCCCTAGCCGCACCTTTGACCAAGTTGACTCAGAAGAATGTGGATTTTGTTTGGAGCGAAAAGTGCGAGGAGGCTTTTCTAGAGCTAAAGAAGAGATTGTGCACTGCTCCCGTTCTGACCCTGCCTACTGAGGGAGTAGATTATGATGTCTACGTGGATGCTTCGCATGTAGGTCTGGGATGCGTATTGATGCAAGATGGAAAGGTAATTGCCTATGGGTCAAGGCAACTGAAGACTCATGAGAAGAATTATCCCACGCATGACCTTGAGTTTGCAGCGGTTATTTATGCCTTGAAGTTGTGGAGACACCTACTTTATGGGGCTCAATGCAAGATCTTCACTGACCATAAGAGCCTGAAGTACGTGTTCACGCAGAAGGAGTTGAATCTGCGTCAGCGGCGGTGGTTGGAATATGTGGCTGATTATGATGTGGAGATCCAGTATCATCCGGGCAAGGCCAATGTGGTGGCTGACGCCCTGAGCCGAAAGACGGGAAAGATCTTTAACCTCTCCGCCGATCGTTTAGTGGAGGAGTTCCTCCTTATGGATATATCAGTGGGATGCTGTAGTTTGCAGAGTAGTTTGTCAGTGGTAGAGCCGTCCTGGATTTCTTTAACTAGGCTGCACCAGAAGGACGATCCTGATCTTATACACCTTTTCACCAGGACTGAGAAGGGAGAGTTGCCCGATTTTGCTATCGATGATGCGAGTACTTTGAAGTACCGCGGCAGGTTTTGCGTTCCCGCGGTTGGGGATATTAGGAGGATGATTTGCAGTGAGGCTCATGGTTCAAGCGTTGCCTACCATCCAGGATCTACGAAGATGTACCGTGACTTAAGGCAAATTGCCTGGTGGTATGGTATGAAAGGAGATATAGCCCGATTTGTTGCTGAGTGTCACACTTACAAGCATGTGAAGGCCGATCATGGAAGGCCTGGTGGTAAGTTGACTCCGCTAGAGATCCCGACTTGGAAGTGGGAAAGTATATCTATGGATTTCATTGCGGGTTTACCAAAATCCCCGAGAGGATTTGATTCTGTTTGGGTTATAGTGGATAGATTGACGAAGTGCGCTCACTTCGTGTCTTATAAGATTGATTACCCGATGAAGAAGATAGCAGAGTTGTACTTGAATGAAGTCATCCGACTCCACGGTGTGCCGGTTAGCATCATTTCTGATCGAGACTCCCGATTTACATCTCGTTTTTGGCAGAGTCTGCAGGAGGGTTTGGGTACAGATCTGAGGTATTCTACTGCGTACCACCCGCAGACCAATGGGCAGACGGAGCGGGTGAACCAAATTGTTGAGGATATGATCCGGTGCTATATTTTAGACCACGGTGGGGCGTGGGATGAGCGGCTGCGACTTATGGAATTTGCCTACAACAATAGTTATCAGGAAAGTTTGCAGATGGCTCCGTTCGAAGCCTTGTATGGGAGGCGCTGTAGGACTCCGTTGTTTTGGTCTGAGGCTGGCAAGAGGCCTTTGTTGGGTCCTGATGCGCTTGAGGATATGGAAGTCGCTGTGAAGCTTATTCGGGAGAAGCTTCGTATAGCCCAGGAGAGATATGAAAAGAACGCCAATCGGCGTAGGTCTGCTTTGGAATTTTCTGTAGGGGACCTTGTATTTCTTAAGGTTTCCCCGATGGTGGGTGTTAAGAGGTTTGGTAAGAATCAGAAGTTGGACTCAAGGTATGTGGGTCCGTTTGAGATTTTGGAATGGATTGGTGCGTCAGCGTACAGATTGGATTTGCCAGCGAACTTTCCAGGCGTGCATAATATTTTTCATGTTAGCCAATTGCGGAAGTGTGTGCACAGCAGTGGGCAGCTCTTGGACGTTGTGCCCCAGTTGGAGCCCAACCTCTCTTTCGTTGAGGTGCCGGTTCGTATTTTGGATACTCAGGAGCGTGTGCTGCGAAAGAAGTCCATACCGATGGTTAAAGTTCTTTGGAAAAATCAGGATTTGGAAAGCGCGACTTGGGAGTTAGAGTCGGCTATGAGGAGGGCTTACCCTCACCTGTTTCGTTGATTTGATCGGTATGTTTTCCTTCTTGTAACTTCTATGTGTTGCTTTTCCTTCTTTAGTAGGAGTGTTGTGCGCAAAGATTCGGGACGAAACTTTCTTTTAGGGGGAATGACTGTAACTCCCCCGATTTTTTTTTCCTGCGATTTTTTTTATTCTCGTTGGCGTTACGGTGACGCGTTTCCGTGGCTTGTGCCATGTGTGGAGTATGGTTTAGCTCCTTAGAACTCAGTGCCCTGTTTAGTAGCCTATTGGCAAGATCTCCCTAGCAAGCCGAGTCGTTTTGGGTGACCCGGTGTGGCCTCTCGGGGGGATGGTTGTGTTTTGCTTTATTTGGGTATAACTCGAGTTTTGTTCGTCGAAAGTTAATTTCGACTTCGCCGTTGTGTTCGTAGCATGGGTATTTAGCTATGGTGCGAATTTCGTTGAATTCCGATGTGATTCGGTTTTTGTGTCGTTTGGTGTGTTAATAGTCTATGTGATCAATTAATTAAATTGATTTGGCTGTCCTGTAGCCTTTCGGTTTTGACCGATTATTAAATTCTGCGGGAGAATTTAATTGGGCAGTTATTGCCTTGCCTTGGTGGCAGCCATATTTTTGGCTTATACCTATTTTGGTATTTACTTAATGAAATTAAGTAATTAGGCGTTTTAGGGTTCGGTTATGGATGAACCGGTGTTTAGCTTTTCGTATAAAAGCTTTTCTTAAGAAGTGACGGCCCACTTCTTCTTCCTTTTACTGAGCGAGAATCGTCCCTGCTTGTTCGCGGAATACAGAGGAGAAAACCGCCCGTCCTGTACCTCCTTTGGTCGGCGATTCCGAGCTTGTTTGTGGACGGAATTCGATTCCGAAAGCGGCGTTGTCTTGCTCTCTCCGAGATCTTCGTTTCGACGGTAAGATATTCGATTTTCGTGGAGTTTTGATGAGATTTGGGTTTCGGTTTTGGAGTTTTCCGCCATTAATGGCCGTGAGATTTGTTCTAGGTGCTGCGGCTGTTCGTTCTGTGTAAAGAGGAGGAAAGCCGTCCAAGCTTCGCTTAAAGTTGAGGCAAGTGGTATTCTTGCCCTTGCCAAGTTTCTTTTTGATTATTCTTGCTGAAATTGAAATCCCTGTTAGCCCAGGTTAGAGGCCTTGTTGTTCTCATTTTTCTTGCTAACTATAGGAGTTAGTTCTTCCTATTGAACCCCCATACTTGTGCTGTTGGAACCCAACTTTGCCGGCGTGATGCCGTTTATCTTTGTTCAGATTTGCTCTGGTTTGCGTGTAGCCGAGAGGGAGTGTTAGGAGGGGGGGGGGTGATTTTCCCGAATTTGTTAAGTGTATTACTCGAGTATTGGAGTATGTTACTCGTGAGGTAGAAGTGGATTACTCGGGTATTAGTTCTGGAGTACTTGAGTAGGTGGTAGTTACTCGGGTTATGGTTTGGAGTACTCGAGTAGGAGGTATTTACTCGAGTACGAGCCTTGAGTTACTCGAGTAGTGGATTCGAGATACTCGAGTAGTAGCCTTGTGTTACTCGAGTAGTGGATTCGAGATACTCGAGTAATAGCTTTGAGATACTCGAGTAGAAGGCTTTAACTCGAGTGAGTGGTTTAGTTACTCGAGTATTCGGCACCTACTCGAGTGGGAGATTGGAATACTCGAGTATTAGGTTAGCTACTCGAGTACTGAACTTCTCCCTGCTTCTAGTCTGGAGTCGTTCGACTATCGTCGATCTCTGGATGGAGATCGTCGATCGCTGTATCTGCCTTATGTCGTTCGACTATCGTCGATCTCCGTTCGACGCTCGATGAGCGTCGAGCTTAGCTCTTTCTGTCTTAGCGCCGTTCGACGCTCGACATTTTCTGAGAGGAGAACGTCGAGCTCAGGGTTAGTCTTGAGCCGTTCGACGCTCGACATTTTTCCGGAAGGAGAACGTCGAGCTCAGCTCTTGTCTGATAGCCGATCAGCGCTCGACTATTTCCTAGAGGAAGATCGTCGAGCTTCGCTCGCCTGTAGCCTTCGACGATCGTCGACCTCCAGGATGATGATCGTCGGGCTTCTTTTGGCCTTCAGCCGATCGACGATCGTCGACCTCCGACCGACGATCGTCGAGCTCCGTGTTACCTTAGTGGGTTTGTGGTTAGAGTTTGGTTTTGGCTTTAAGTGAGGCTAGCTCACTCAACGCCAAGGTGTAGGTAGGCACTGAGTGGGTCTCACTCAACGCCTTGTCGTGTTGATTCTTTTCAACCCTCTTCTTTACCTTGATTTTGTTCCCGAGTGGTTTTTTTTCTTGTTGTGTTGCTGGGTTATCTTGTCGGCCATTTCTTTATATTCTTGGAGGCCGAATCGTGGGTCGTGGTTAGTAGTGGTGGTTTGTAGCTCTTCAGGAGGGTGGAGTTGTGCGATATAGCCAAGGCCACTCTTGTTTTTCTTGCTCCAGTACGGGCTGGGCATGTGTGGGTGGAAGGTCCCTTGTGCTTTCACGTGTTGACCCTCGAGCTTTTTGACTTGGACATGGTGGATTGGGGGACTGCGGTTGCCTCCGATCTGGTTCCTCGTTGTTTGTTTTTGCTACTACCACTTCCCACAGTTTAGGGTGTTAGAAGTTTCTTCCTTGGTAGTTTGCAGTACTTTTGGCTCTTGGTAGCCTAGTAGGCCCTGCAGGATGTTATTCCTGGGTTGGGTTGTTGCTGTTTTCTTGCACGTGGTGCATTTTTCCTGTTGTCCTGTTTTTGGACAGTTGTGACTCTTTCTACTGCATGTTTTTCAGTTACTTCTTCCTTTTGGTTGACTCCTACATGCATTTGTTTTTACCTTGATTTGCTTGCTGAGGTATTCTATTTTTCTTTGGAATGCCTCAGGTTCTGAGCTATAGCCGGTCTGGTGGCTAGTTGAGGCAGTGGTGTTGCTGGTGGACTCCCGGACTTTGGAGTTCCGTTTACCTTGTTAGTGAGGTAGTTTTTCAGTACTTTCTTACAGATAGGCATGCATGCCAGTGGGTTCGTGTCAGGTTGTTGGCGCCCACTGGTAGTTGTTACCTTGTACTAGATATATTACTTATGCTGCTACCATTTTCTGGAGATAGTCTACTTGCTTTGAGAAGGAATTATGCTAGGTTGCTAGTTACTTTTAAACTATAAATATTATTATAAATAAAGCTCATGATCAGCATGTTTTATAAACTTAATCACTATTTTCCAAATCACGTATGAAAACCGTTTTCTTATATATTGAATAAATTAAATGTAGAGGCTTGCATAGCGTGAGTGATTCTCTTAGGACCCTTATGTGCTCTTTAGGATGTCAAACCTAAACAAAGTATTTTTTCCGCAGCGTACAAATATCGTTTTCTTTTGTGGACTAGGTGATCCACTGAGCCGAGGGATACGGTCTCTAAAATATAACTGATTTTCTAATCATTAAACTAAGGATTTTTCTTGCATAAAGGTTGTAGTTGGTTTGCCTGAGCGTCAGCAGTTATCCCCTGCTTGACGTGGCATCATAACGCGTATTTTCTCATACTCTGATACTTCTTATATTCGGAGAAAATGCGGGTTGTGACAGTTGGTATCATATATATATATTTATATATGCATATACATATATATATTTATTTATTTATATATGCATATACATATATATATGTATATATATACTCGAGTGGTGGCTTTGAAAATATTCGGTCGAGCTCCATGTTGACGAGTTGGACTCGCATGAGAACTCTTGAAAATATTCGGTCACTTTCGCGGAGCAGCCTGTTGTCCGCTGGAAGCTTCAGTCTTTATCTCTCCCCTCAAGTTGTAACGGGAGCGGCCTGTCGCCCCGATTCACTATGCATATTGTAACCCCCGGAAGCTAGAAGAATTTGACCGGCACAGACCCGATCACGTGGTTTTTTACCCATTTAAGGGGTTTTTCCACGTCATCAAGACTTGTGTTCACTGTTTCATTTTCATCGACTGTGTGCGCGCTCGACCGCTCCATGAGCTGAGACGGTCCAAGATTATTCGGTCCGACCGGGGCATCGAGTTAGTCCACAACAGTTTGGCGCCGTTTGTGGGAAGAATTCCCAGCATCCTTCGCAGAGCAAGTTCACCATCCCTACAACTGCGATGGCAAAGAGAAGTGACCGCACTGCTGAAGGATCCGTACTTGGCGGACACACTGAACCAGCACGTTCCCACTCTCTGGTAGACGTGCCACTGACCGCTGAAATAGTTTTCGCCCCCGTCACCGCTTTGGAAGGGCATGTTCGCCAAATAGAAGAGCAGCAGACCGAGATGCTCGCACTACTTCGGAACCTAGGAGCACCTCCAGCTCCACCAAGGTAACCTCCGCCAGCTAACAATCCTCCACCACTCAATCACCAAGGAACCAGGAAGCCCCTAGGGGGTAAGAAGAGATTGAAGACTACTCTGACGCTGCCAGTTCAACTCATCCCCCTCCAAGGGGGGCAAGGGCGGATCACCCCCGCCACAATCTAGTTAACAATGCTCACATCCATCCTCTCCTCACTCGTGAAGAAATCAGGGAGGTCGTTGCTGAAGAGTACCGCCAAGCCGCGAGGAGAGATTTTCACCCACATCGGCCGCTTTACCAAGGCTCCCCTTTGGCCCCGCAAATCCTCGACCATCTGATCCCGCAGGGATTCAAACTCCCAAAAATCGAAACATTCGACGGAATAGACGATCCGCTCGAACATGTTAATCATTTTACCACTATCATGAGGATCTTCCATGCCTCTGATCTGTTGCTATGTCAAGTATTCCCAACCACCCTCAAAGGGCAAGCTCGAACGTGGTTTCACTCTCTAAGAGCAGGCATCGTTACCAGCTTCGCCGAACTGACCAGGCAGTTCTCCGACCAATTCATCGCCAATCGAAGGATCGTTCGCGATCTATCATATCTCTCTGGAATCCGCCAAAATGAAGGGGAGACCCTCAAAGAATTCTTCCGACGTTTCACTGCAAAAGCCCGCCAAATCCCAGGAGTCGACCCCAAACTCCTGCGGGGAGTGTTCCTGGGAGGTCTCCATCCTAGTGGTTTCTACTCAGCGCTTATGAGGGAAACCGTCCCCAACTATCCAGATCTGGTGCACAGAGTCGAAGCATAGATAGCCGCGGATGAAGCTATTGAATCTCATCGACGACAGTTCGATGGAGTACAGAAAAGAAAAAGGGACAAAGAGCCGACCCCTCAGCGCCAGGAGGGATGATTCCCTGAGGAGCGTCGGAACGGACAGCGCAAATGAGATTTCCAGAGAGATCCACCTAGAGATTATACCCCTCTCAACACTTCTCGCACCAATGTGTTATATGCCATTCAGAATGAACCAGCACTGCAACGACCAAGGCAACCACCTCCTAATCCTAAGAACGATCAGTCTAAGTATTGTGAGTACCACCGGATGACCGGGCACACCACTGAAGATTATGATCGCCTGAAAGAGGAGATTGAGCGCCTAGTCCGTCTAGGACTACTCGGTAGATTTTTGCAGGGAAGGGTGCAGGAACAACAGGATCCACCTAGGCATCCCAGGGACCAGCAGAATGCCCCACCAGCACCAGGAGGAGGAAGGCAGGTGGTAGGAAACATCGAGACCATTGCCGGATCACCTATTCTGACTACACAAATACTGTTAGTGCACACCGGAAAGGAAATCCATGAAGATAAGAGGAGCAAGCAAGATACCACCATATCATTTGGAGATTAAGACCTCATCGACATCCGAACGCCACATCAAGACCCACTTGTAATCAGTGCTGGCATTAGAGACCCCTGCTACAACGTCAAACGAATCCTCGTCGATAATGGCAGTTCGGTCGACGTCCTTTTCTCCACCACTCTCCAAAGTATGAATATATCCCGACAGCAACTGACTCCAGCAGCTGGCCCAGTGTACGGTTCTGATAACCTTCCAGTCCAAGTCATCAGAACAGTCACCCTACCAGTCACGTTAGGAGAATTTCCATGGCAGATCACGCATGGAGTCCAGTTCGTGGTAGTAGAATCAAGCTCATCATACAATGCTATCTTTGGAAGGCCTGTTCAGACCACCTTCAAATCTATCCCATCTATCCCCCACCTGGCAATGAAGTTCCCTACTCCCGGAGGAATTGGAGTAGTGCGCGGAAATCAGGAAGCCGCTAAGAACTATTATTCTAAACAAGCACAACCCACCAAGCCTACCACACTGAATATTGTTGACTTCGACCTCAGAGACGAAGCAGTTCTGCAGCGGGGGGCACCCATCGAAGGCCTGATTGAGGTCCCCCTCTCTCCGACAAAACCAGATCGCACCGTTCAGCTCGGGTCCCTCTTACCGCAGCAGGAGAGGGAGGATTTAGCAGCCTACCTTCGAGAAAATAAGGATATCTTCTCCTGGTCCCCGGAAGATATGCCTGGAATCGACCCTCAGGTCATCCAGCGCTCCCTTAACATTAACCCCTCATGCAAGCCTGTCATACAAAAGAAGAGGAATTTCTCCCCAGAGAGACTCCAAGCAATAAAAGAAGAAGTTGAGAAGCTCCTCCGCGCCCAATTCATTCGAGAGGTTGGCTAGCCCGCTTGGGTGGCTAACATTGTCCTGGTAAAAAAGTCCTCGGGGAAGTGGAGGATGTGTGTGGACTACACCAACCTTAATCAGGCTTGCCCTAAAGACAGTTTTCCACTTCCCAGGATAGATCAGCTAGTTGATTTAACTGCTGGACATCAACTACTCAGCTTCATGGATTCCTACTCAGGGTACAATCAGATTCGAATGAACCCAGCCGACAAAGAACACACAACTTTTCGTACCGACAAGGGAATCTATTGCTATAAAGTAATGTCATTCGGACTTAAGAATACAGGAGCTACCTATATGTGACTCATGAACAAAATCTTTAAAGAGCTCATCGACAGATCCATGGAAGTGTACGTAGACGATATGCTAGTCAAGAGCATTCGTCGTGATGACCATTTGGAAGATTTGGAGAAATGTTTCAGAATCCTTAGACAGTATGGAATGAGGCTTAACCCTAACCAGTGCGCCTTCGGGGTCACTTCGGGAAAGTTCATAGGGTTCATGGTTACCCAGAGAGGAATAGAGGCCAATCCAAAGAAGATTAAGGCTCTCAAAGAAATGTCTCCGCCCAGATCACTCAAAGATGTACAACGGCTGAATGGGAGAATCACAGCACTATCCCGATTCCTAGCTCGGACAGGAGACAAGTACCTCCCCTTCTTCAAGATTCTTCGAGGAGCTCGAAACACAGGATTTCAATGGACAGACGAGTGCCAGTCGGCCTTCAAATATTTAAAGCAATATATTGCCTCCCCCCTGCTTCTTTCCAAGCCAGCTCCTGGAGAGATTCTCTTTCTATACCTCGCTATCACGCTAGCTGCATTGAGTTCAGTCCTAGTTAAAGATGAAGGAGGAGTTCAGTGCCCCATTTACTACCTCAACAAAATCCTTTCTGATACAGAGACCCGGTACCCGGCTGCAGACAAAACGGCCTTAGCACTTGTCTTCTCTGCCAGGAAACTCTGCCCCTACTTCCAAGCACACACCATTAAAGTATTGACCGAGTTGCCACTCCGAGCCATTCTCCAAAAACTTGAAGCATCCGGTCGACTGGTCAAGTGGGCTGTCAAGCTAGGCAAGTTCGACATCCACTTCCTACCACGCCCCGTCATCAAGTCTCAAGTCTTGGCTGACTTAATCGTGGAAAACACTCTACCAGCAGAAGAAGAGGTCGCACCAGCGGAGGTCGGGCAAGCATGGACACTATATATAGATGGGGCATCAGGAGTTGAAGGCGCTGGAGCAAGCCTGATCCTTATTAGTCCAGAGCTCGTTACCCCGGAATATGGACTCCGGCTAAAATTCCCTGCTACGAACAATGCTGCGGAATACGAAGCCCTCATCGCACGACTCAAGCTCGCCGTCAGCTGCCAGGTCAAGCAGCTGACCGTTTACTCTGACTCACAACTTGTTGTCTCGCAAGTAGAAGGAGAATTCGAAGCAAAGAATGAGCAGCTAGCCCAGTACCTGCAGCTCGTCAAGTCCTTTTTCATCCAAATCCCACAATTTCAAATTCTACATATTCATAGAGAATAGAACAACAAGGCAGATGCCATGTCAAAGCTAGCCACATCTTCAACACGGTACCAGACAAGAAGACGCCAGATAGAAGAAATAACCTTCCCCAACATTCATGGCCCATGGGAAGTGACAGAAATCAATAAAGCAGAAGAGTCATGGACAACCCCTCTAATCGCCTACTTGAAGGACCAGCAACTACCTGAGGATCACAAGGAAGCTCGCCGCCTGAGAATGAGAGCGGCAACGTTCACCTTGATAGACGGAGAATTGTACAAGCGGTCCTACGCAGGACCTTACCTGAAGTGCTTATCAGACGAGGATGCCGAATATACGCTCCACGAGGTTCACGAAGGAATATGCGGCGAACACCTTAGAGGGAAAGCCTTAGCCATAAAAATCCTACGATAAGGGTTTTATTGGCCAACTATGAAGAAGGAGGCAACGGAGTTCGTCCAAAAATGTAGAAGCTGTCAAGTGCACGCCAACGTTCCCCGACAGCCGCGGGTAGCCCTCACATCATTACAAGGAGCTTGGCCATTTGCACAATGGGGAATAGATCTCCTCGAGCCTCTGCCACTAGCCTCTGGTCAGAGGAAATTCATTATTATGGCAATCGATTACTTAACCAAGTGGGTCGAAGCAGAACCACTAGCCAAGATAACCGAAGAAAATGCCAAACAATTTGTCGGGAAGAACATCGTGTGTCGCTTTGGCATACCGGCAATCATCATCACCGACAACGGCACCCAATTCACCGGAAAGTCATTTACCAAGTTGTGCGAGGAATTAAAGATAGAGTTGCGGCACACAGCAGTATCACACCCGCAAGCTAATGGGCAAATTGAAGTGACTAACCGTACTATCCTGAAGGGGCTGAAAACACGACTAGAAGATGTTGGGGGGCAATGGGTTGACGCTCTCCCTAACGTGCTATGGGCATATCGTATAACAGAAAGTACGCCTACAGGAGAAACGTCGTACAATCTCTGCTATGGAACAGAGGCCATTATCCCGGTCGACATCGGCGTCCCTAGTTCCCGGGCATCCAACTTTGATCTCTAGTCAAACGACGAATCACTCTGTGACAACCTCGACTTGGTCTTTGAAGTACGCGAAGAAGCCGCTCTCCGCGCCACCGCTTACCAACAACGCACGGCCCGCTACTACAATCGCCGGGTGAAGCCCCGCCCAATCAAAGTGGGAGACCTGCTCCTTCGCACCTTGGAAGCCGCCGGAAAGGGAGCACAAGGCGACAAGCTATCTCCAACATGGGAAGGCTCGTTCGTTGTCACCGCTATGGTAAAACCAGACACGTACAAGTTACGGAACGCCGAAGGAAAAATTCATCCCTGCACATGGAATGTGCAGAATCTGCGCCACTTTTATCAGTAATACATTATGATTTTTTTATGTAGTAATTTTTTGATTCAAAACTATGTGATTCATATAAGTCGCGAGCCTAATCTCGTGCAAACTATTATTTATTCAAAGTATCGCATTTTGCTTTCTGCAAATATTGTGTATTCAAACAAGATCTAAGGTCTCCCTAACTTACGCAACCTGGGGAGGGCCTGCCCCCTTTTTCCAGCAAAGCCGTGGACCAGCTCCACGCAACCAAGCCGTGAGCCAGCCTCGCGCACAAAGCGGTGGACCAGCTCCACACAACCAAGCCACGAGCCAGCCTCGTGCACAAAGCCGTGGACCAGCTCCACGCAACCAAGCCGCGAGCCAGCCTCGCGCACAAAGCCGTGGACCAGCTCCACGCAACCAAGCCGCGAGCCAGCCTCGCGCACAAAGCCGTGGACCAGCTCCACGCAACCAAGCCGCGAGCCAGCCTCGCGCAAAAAGCCGTGGACCAGCTCCATGCAACCAAGCCGCGAGCCAGCCTCGCGCACAAAGCCGTGGACCAGATCCACACAACCAAGCCGCGAGCCAGCCTCGCACACAAAGCCGTTGACCATCTCCACGCAACCAAGCTGCGAGCCAGCCTCGTGCACAAAGCCGTTGACCAGCTCCACGCAACCAAGCCGCGAGCCAGCCTCGCGCACAAAGCCGTGGACCAGCTCCACGCAACCAAGCCCCGAGCCAGCCTCGCGCACAAAGCCGTGGACCGGCTCCTTGCAACCAAGCCGCGATCCAGCCTCGCGCACAAAGCCGTGGACCAGCTCCACGCAACCAAGCCACGAGCCAGCCTCGCGCACAAAGCCGTGGACCAGCTCCACGCAACCAAGCTGCGAGCCAGCCTCGCGCACAAAGCCGTGGACCAGCTCCACGCAACCAATCCGCGAGCCAGCCTCGCGCACCAAGCCGTGGACCAGCTCTACGCAACTAAATCACGAGCCTGACTCATATACCCTCGCAAGGGTCTACTCCCTCTCTATTTTTACAATAAGGCTGTAAAATCGAAGACGATTCAAACAAGATCTCAAGGATTTGGGGAGGACGCCACCAACGCCCTCCTACACTGCCACCTTGTGGCAAAACATATCTGTGGAAAACGTATGACAATGACATAAAGATGAAGCTATCATAAAAGACAACAAATCTGAGCCCTAAGGGCGACAATCTCAAAAGTTACAATAAAAGCAAGAAGCAACAAATGTATGACAAAACATACAACAGCAGATAAACCCTACAGCTACTCTCCATCAGCGTCTGAGTCAGAGCGCTCGTCCCCGGAAATGTCCGCAAAATTGAAACTGGAGGTGTCACACCCAAGGCGCTTTCCTACAAAGCGAAAGGCCTTCGAGACACCGCGACGGAGCGCTAGCTCGCGTATATCATCCATCTGGGGCTCCACCTCCTTGGACCAAATATCATCACGAACCTCTTCCGCAATCAAGTTGCGATCTCAAAGGTAGTCCAGCGACTCCAAGTACTCCGCAAGCCCAGCTGCCTTTACCTCTGATGCATGGTCGTTAGAAGACAGCATCTCCACCTGCGCCTTCGCAGCCCGAAACTGAGTCTCAAGGCCTGAAACCTCCTCTCGCGCCGCTTGCAGCTGGGTCCCCAAGCCAGATGTCTCCTCCTTCGCATGCTTCAGCATCTGAGTGGTCCTCTCCACCAAAGCCTTCTCCACGTCCAAGGCTGCACACGTATCTTCTAGCTGGGACTTCAGCTCTGAGCCAATTCAACGGAGTCGCGCAATATCCCGGTCATGTTCCTCCTTCAGGGAGGCAAGTGAGCCCATCGACAACCGAAGCTTCTCCTACAAAGCGAGATATCCGTCCTTCAGGCTCACGTAATGATCATTCCAGGTCACTGCAATCTGCGCCTGAGTCTTTATCTACAAAGAAAGACACACAATCAGCCACTTTCAAACAAAAAAGGAAGAAAAGAGATAGTCACCCCCTTACTGCATCACTCATCGCACTACTAGAAAAATGGCTTTTAGCCACGGTTTCTTTTGCCACGGGAAAAAATCGTGGCTAATAGTGAGTATTAGCCACGGTTTTATTCCGTGGCTAATACTGGACTTTTAGCCACGGTTTGCCTGAACCGTGGCTAAAAGTCTAGTATTAGCCACGGTTTGCCTGAACCGTGGCAAAAGGTCGTGGCATCGTTTAGTCCCACACCGCCAAAACAAAATGAGTTTTTTGGGTTTATAAGGAATTTATTTCAATTAGCCTTTGAAATAAAAATGGCGGTGGCGGCGGCAGTCGGGCGGCGGTCGGGCGGCGGCGGCGGCGGCCGGGCGGCGGCGGCGGCGGCCGGGCGGCGGCGGCGGCGGCCGGGCGGCGGCGGCGGCGGCCGGGCGGCGGCGGCCGGGCGGCGGCGGCCGGGCGGCGACGGCCTGAATTTTTTATGTTATGAGTGGCCTTTTAACCACGCCAATTAAACCGTGGCTAAAAGTCCACTATTAGTCACGGCAATGAACCGTGGCTAAAAGTCCAGTATTAGCCACGATTTTGGACTTTTAGCCACGGTTTGGACTTTTAGCCACGCTCGTATTGCCCACGCCCATTTTCCGTGGGCAGACCGTGGCTAAAAGTCTTTAGCCACGGTTTTGGACTTTTAGCCACGGCAATCTGCCGTGGCTAAAAGTCAGTTTTCTAGTAGTGTCGCCCTCAAGGAAGAAGACATCCGTGGAGCCGCTGAACTAGCAGGCACCTGAGGGACCGGGGAAGCAGGCAATTGCACCTCTGGAACTGAATCGTCAGAAGCTACCACAACAACATCAAGGTCATTAGCAGGGGCCATCACCGCTTTCCTATTACGGCCCCTCCCTGAGAAGTCATCGCCACCTGAACCGTGCCCATCGAGATACCACATCCCAACAGTCGCTTTTCCTTCACGTAAACATATATGTTGAAGAGACGATTGGCCAGCTCACGAGGCTCAGAAAATCCCAGCATTGGGGAAAGTCCCGCTCCTTCCCTTTCACACGGCGGCAACGGTCGGGGAGCGCATTCCACACCTCAGGAAGACCGCAGGAATTCTTCACATATCCAAACAGTGTATTACCGTGGCGACGATCTTTAAGGGCCTCAAACTCCAACAAAGCCTTGTTGCTACGCACCTCAATCCGCTCGCCACCATCAAAGAGCACATCGCACCAATCCCGAAACTGGTCCAAAGAGAGCGAGCTCCCATGCTCGCGGAAGAAAGCAACCAAGCCCATGATTCGGGCAACCCCAGCCGGAGCAAACTTGGAGACAGGCACTCCACAGAACTTCAAAATCTCTATCACCTAATCGCAGAGCGGAAACTGGATCTAAGGGATACTTCACAAATCGTCAGCCACCCACGGGGAGGATTCTGAACCCGCTCCTCGCGCCGTGGGATCCTCACTTCTAAGTCAGCAGGAAGCCCGTACTTCTCCCTCCAAATTTCCACACCATCTTAAGTCAAGGAAGAGCGCAAACGCATCGGACTAGAGGAGCGCTTCGTTACCTGCACATGATGAAGAATAAGAAATAAGCTCGCAGTTGTAAGACCGCACAGTACAAACCGCGCAACCCTCGCTCGAGCGCGCGCACGACCCGCACGACCCGCACACGCGCATGGGCTACGCACATGCGGCCGACGCACGTGAAATACGCGCAAGGCCCGCCCATGCGACCTGCGCACAAGACCCGCGCACGCAAACTGCACAGGAAACTTGCGCAGGCGGCCATCACGCGTGCCGCAGCCTACGCGCGCGTGGCCAGCCTGTGCGCGCGGCCTACGCGCGCACGGCCCGCGTGCGCGCAAGACCTGCGCGCACGGCCCACGCGCGCGGACTGCCCGCGCACCGCCGGAACGCACGGCCAGCGTCCGCCCCTACGGCCCTTCCTCGCACGCGCCATTTTGACGCTCGTGTACCGCGCTAGCCTCCGTCTGCATGTATCCTGAGCCCGATCGTCAAGCCTCCGCACGACGTAATACCTTAGAACCACGATCCATCGCCGTCGCCTCGGATTTCTCACCGGCACTCATCATGACAATAAGGAATTACAGAAATCTCTCCTCACGCTCGCTTCATTCCCGGCCAGTAGAGATTTGGGGGGCATTTGATGGGTTCTACCTTCATTTATAGGAAGCAAGGAGCCCCCCATGATCTCCACTCAAGGAAAGTACTGGGTGGGCCCCACCCCCCATGATCTCTCATGGAGGTGATGGAGGCGGGCCCCACTCCCTCCCCTCGTGGGAAGAACCGCCGTCGGCAAGAGGCCGAGCCACCGCCGGCGGCCGGCACTCCCTCGGCCGCCCCGGCTACGGCCGCTGCAACCATGGCCGCCGCGGCCGTTGCCGCCGAGGCCAGGGCCGGCTGCGGCCGTGGCCGCCCCAACCACGGCCTCCCCGACCACGGTCATGGCCGCCCCGACCACGGTCATGGCCGCCCCGGCCGCGGTCATGGCCGCCCCGACCACGGCCGGGGCGGCCCCGGCCGCCGCCCCGGCCGCAGTAATGGCCGCGGCCGCCGCCCCGGCCGCAGTAATGGCCGCGGCCGCCGCCCCGGCCGCAGTAATGGCCGCGGCCGCCCCGGCCGCGGCCGCCCCGGCCGCGGCCGCCCCGGCCGCGGCCGCCCCGGCCGCGGCCGCCCCGGCCGCGGCCGCCCCGGCCGCGGCCGCCCCGGCCGCGGCCGCCCCGGCCGCGGCCGCCCCGGCCAAGGCCGCCCCGGCCAAGGCCGCCCCGGCCAAGGCCGCCCCGGCCAAGGCCGCCCCGGCCAAGGCCGCCCCGGCCAAGGCCGCCCCGGCCAAGGCCGCCCCGGCCAAGGCCGCCCCGGCCAAGGCCGCCCCGGCCAAGGCCGCCCCGGCCAAGGCCGCCCCGGCCAAGGCCGCCCCGGCCAAGGTGGAGGCCCTCCCGGCCGTCCGATCGAAGGGGTAACTACCCACTACCCCACCACTTTAGTGGTGGGGCCCGCCATGATCCGCCCGTGGAGGCTATAAAAAGGCCCCAGGGGACTCTTATTTCTCATCTTTTCTCTTCTCCGCTTCTTCCTCTTCTTCTTCTTCAGGTGAGAGCTCTCCTGCCTCCTCCACCGAGTCGGCCACCGCTCGCCGTGAACCTCCAACAGCCACTATCGGCCACCAACGGCCACCTGTGACAACTAGCTGCTGCCAGCGGCTATAAGCACCTTACCAGCGCACCGTCAGCCAAAGGACATCCAGGACCGCGAGGAAGCCAAAGGAAGAAGCGATCCGAAGCCAGCAAGCGCGCGCCTCCCCGATCGCTCGCGCCAGAAGCATCCCGCACGTTTCCCCGCCTAAGTCACTTCCGCGGAGTAGCCTGTTGCCCGCTGGAAGCTTCAGTCTTTATCCTCCCCTCAAGTTGTAACGGGAGCGGCCTGTCGCCCCGATTCACCAAGCATATTGTAACCCCCGGAAGCTAGTGGAATTTGACCGGCACAGACCCGGTCACGTGATTTTTTACCCATTTAAGGGGTTTTTCCACGTCATCAAGACTTGTGTTCACTGCTTCATTTTCATCGACTGTGTGTGCGCTCGACCGCTCCGTGAGCTGAGACGATCCAAGATTATCCGGTCCGACCGGGGCATCGAGTTAGTCCGCAACAGTGCTAATAGCTCAGGTTCACTCTAACCCCAACAAAATAACAGGTTGCATGCTGTTATTATTTCTTTGATGAACTAAACTTGTTATCACTATCGCTATTGTGTAATGGATGATTTTGTTGACATTTTGAGTTTGATTGGTGTTTCAAGTAATTTGCTTAATTCAGGTTGAGCATTTATTGTTGTACTTAATGCTTGTAGAAGTTTGGTCAACTTCATATATAATTGTACATTTTGATTATGAGATATATCATGAGATATATTCGATTGAATTATATTGTGGATTAATAGTTTTAGGCGCGTTTTATCTATCGAAAGCAAACTAGTCTCATGGAACATAACAGACTTCTATCCAACTCAAATACTCTAGAACTAAAGGATATTGAATATGTATAGGTAGAATCAGTATGCCCGACCCAAAGGAAATTGAGTTCTTTAAGCAACTCTGATGTGCATGAATGAGAAGTTTGTTTTAACATAGAAAACATTAATTCTCTACAAAGAAAATACCAAGGAAACCAAACTCCCTAGCATAGTAGCATCTCTCTCTCTCTCTCTATAGGTTTATATATATATATTTCAGTCCCAAACTGTACATTATTCATTAATTGCTTTAAATTGTATGTCATATATACACGATTAATTACTAAGACCTCCCCTGGGAGTTCACATAATTACAGGTTGCAGCCCTCAATCTTTTGAAATTATATTTACCTCTCCTTGAAGTTTCATGAGCTTACAAAAAGACCCTTCCATTAGAAATATGAAAGGAAAACGATAAAATTACCCAAATTAGTTTATGATATTTCAATTTTATCTTTTTATAATAATTCTAGATATACCATGCTTAAGTGCTCTCTTTTTTATACCTAGTCATGATTTTCATAGTATTTCTTAGTTTAGTTTTTTGCAAGTTCCGCAAAATCATCGGATAGAATTTATGAAAGAAAAATAGTGCATATTTTCATACTTGTTTGACTTAATCTCGGTAGGTCGATATATTCACTCATTACTATATTATACTTCAGCGACAAATCCACTTGCCATAAATTGTGTTGTTTTTGCACGTATCATATAATACAAAACCTATTTACTTAGGTAATTAATAAAAGTAAATTTACCTCTATTGACATATTTATCAATGATTATGTTGTATAATGCATTTGATAGAACATGAATAAAAACCGCTATTAATCAACTTTTACTTTTAAATGTACTACACATTAGCAAGATTTCTACCCGAAGCATCTTATATACAATAATTTATGGTTATGATAGGTATCTAATGTTGAAAAAAAAGGATCCCCAAAGTATTGGAGTCACTTATAACCACATTTGAAAGTTGAGTTAGCAGAATTAAGGACTATTAGCATGACAACCCATTTTACTTAATTATCTTGGCCAAAACCACATTGGGTCAATAAATTCAGTATTCAGTTAACATGGACTATATTTGAATGAATAAGTAACATATTAGGCCAGTGATAACCTTATTATGCAGTAAAGTATCATATTTTGCAATTAAATATCAAACATAATGAGTAATATGCATATTAGGTCATCATATTGGGTTATCAAAGATCTTATTAATTCAATTGGTAAGCTAATGTGCCGACATGATCACATTTGATTACCATGGTCTCATTAGGAACTATATTAGATAAGTAGGCACCATATTAGGTCGATGAATAAATACCTTATATCTTGTTGCACAAACATCATAATGTGTCGATAGAGATATTTTTGACGACCAAGGCACATGTTAGGTCAACATGACTCATTGAATCAACAAAGACCTCATTGGTTCAACCGGGAAGTCTGTATGTATACATGATCACGTGTGATCATTATGGTCGGTCCCATTTGGTTAACACGCAGTCAACATATGTATTATATATCACCAACCGTTATAACAAAAACATGTTCATGCGACTCCATGTAATCAATATCACTCTCACTAATGAAAATATCTTTCTCACTAACCTGAAAAAGCATATATAATTTTAACATTGCATTCATTATTGGAACATAGAAATTAAGGCAAAACCAAATTAAGGCTTAAGGTCCGGTTCATGCGGTCTTAATCGCTTGACAGGTGAAAATAAGTACTCCCAAACGGAGCCTACGTATGCAAGTACATGGGAAAATTATACACTTCTCTTTTTCATGACAAAATATTGAATAAAATAGTACACAATGGCCCCCAAATTAATTAATAATTAACTCAAAAAACCTAAAACTACATAATATGCGACTAGTATGGGTAAAGCCACCAACATGCCAAATATTACCCTGCAAAAAGAAGAATGTGTAATTAGTTGTGTTAGTGCATAATATTGCTTGGGAGTATGGAATTAAAGATGTGATTAGCGACTTACGCTGTGCTAAGCACCTCAGCATGCAACCCGTACTCTCGTGCAAAAATAAATGAGGTTATAGATTGAGGTATGGCTGCCTGGAATTCAAAATTAAAGATGTAATTAATTAAGGAAACTGTTATTGGTACCCCATAAGTGAATATTTGTACCCATAAATGATAATAATACCCATACTTGATAATCTTAAGAA